>CM030832.1:28394585-28604585 GCA_018105865.1 Metaphire vulgaris | reverse complement strand
ATTGTTAAACAATGTCTATTTCAGTCAATGTCGACAGTGCCCGAGTTTTGACTTATGTCGACATTTCCTAAAATTTTAGCAAGAGGCTGATTTCGACACTTTGACTGTATATCGGTATATATACCCCAATCAGTCTACCTTAAAGTTTCTATGTGATTTATACGTGGTTATATATAGTTTTATGGTTTACAGTTAAGGTTTATACCCCCCAAACATTTATACTCTCCCAAATCAAATTCCTGGCTACGCCCTTGATTTTAGCATCTGCAATCTGCATTATAAGAAATTCGTTGTGGCAAATTCGTTTATCAGCGCAACTTAATTTCAAGCTGATTTGCGTCCAGAAACAGAGCAGCCGTAATAAATCATGCGTTCCCAACCGAATAAAAGCAGCAGCGGCAAACTCTCTTTCGCAGCAAAAATGCTTAGGCTAAGAACATAAAGTTCAAATAGTCGACTCTCTCTCTCTCTCTCTCTCTCTCTCTCTCTCTCTCTGTCCGAATATCCGTAGCTACGCCGTGTGATTTATGGTGCGCCAGCGTCGAGTGACTTCTGACCGCGTCTAGGTGAACGCTCTTCGAATACCATTACACGCAGATCATTACTCTTGATTTTCAGCGTCCGGACCTCGGCCAAATTGCATCGAGTGGAATGCGGTGAGAGGGACGAAGAGAGAATCTTCCGTCGTCGTCGTCGTCGTCGTCGTCGTCGTCGTCGCCAGAAGAATCGCCGCTAATGTTGCCGCTAAAACTTGTTTACTGATTCAGCAGAGAGAGAGAGAGAGAGAGAGAGAGAGAGAGAGAGAGAGAGAGAGAGAGAGAGAGAGAGAGAGAGAGAGTAGATCAGTGTTTTATGCAGACTCCAGGCCTTTGGGGGAGAGGGGTGGGGTGTGACTTGGCTGGAGGGGAAGAGACACAGTTCAATGCAAAGATTTGGGTCAATGCTGGGATTTTGGGAGGATTTTGTGGTGTTTCGTGCGGGAATTCCTACCCCCCACTCCGATCCGATCGGGCCTGTATAAAACACTGGAGTAGATTGCGTGAATGGAGAAGGACGAAATCTTTTTTTTTTCCATAACAGAAGACTTCGCTCGTATATTTAACACAGCCACGAATATAGAGACAAACACACGGACGCACAGACAGACAGACAGACAGACTCACGGACAGAAAGACTGCGTCCATTAATTAGACATTGACATAAATCTAGCGAAAGAAAAGAGATAGACAGGTTTAATACACACAGATCAACAGAGACAGACAAAGAAAGAGACAGTCTGACTGGCACAAAGAGAGGCTATCCATATAGTTACCTCTCCCTCAAATCTACAGGGGGAGAGAGTAGAGATAGAAAATCACATACAGACAGGCCAGAGAGAGACAGAGTGAGAGAGAGACAGACAGAGACAAAGAGAGGAGGGAGAGAAAGAAAGAAAGAGAGAGAGAGAGAGAGAGAGAGAGCTTTCCGACAAAGTGTATGTCAACATCCTTGAATATGAAATAATTATTTTCAATGGCGAACCCAAATGATTTCCCTTGTAGGTCGTAAACCACATAAACCTTACACTGTAGCTCAGTCTCTGTAGCCCTAATTCCGCCATGTTTTCAACAACAAACTAAGGCGTGCAGTCAAATGCTATTACAGGCGTGTCAAACGTACCTGGGAAAGATACATTCATCACAAAATGCCGGAACAGCCCATAATCTAAACGCAATTTCGCTGGACTGCTGCGACATGCAACCGCAGTGATATTCTACTCGGAGCATGTGAACGGATATAAATGGAAATATCGAAGTCCTAAATAATTATCCATTTCACATCCGTCGAATTCCGTTTTTCTATTGTTTCGGCCACTAGGGCAGGTATTGAATCAGTGGCTATTCTAGCCATCTACACTGTATAGACATTGGGGGAGTTTACAATTTTTTAGGGGAACAGACATTGGGGAGGTCACACTACTTGCCAAAATGTCCCTTTTTGAGGGGGAGATTTCAAACTGGAAGGGGGAATTCCCCAGAGAAGTACTAGAATAAACACTGTATTGAACAGTTATGCAGACGTTCAAGACTGGTACAGGTGACGCAAGAAAACCGGACCATATTAAATGCAAGCCTAAATGTAACTAGTCCGGTTTTTGCGTCCCTCTGTATTACCTGCCATAGGCGGCGCCTCTCAGAAGCGAACCAGGGTGCGTATAGTGGTGCCTCCCACCTTGGTTCGCTTCTGGAAGGCGGCGTTTATGCCATGCAATATTGGTATCTCGAGCATTGCTTGAGCGTCTGCATGACTATTGCAAAGAGGCGCTATACAAATGTAATTGATTTCTGGCAACAAAATGAAAAATTGGGAAACTAATTGATTTTTTACAGCAAATTAGTCTAGATTCAGTTTCCGCTTCCATTAGGCGAACAACATATGCCGAAAGCATGTGGAAAGCAGCTTCGAAACATTTTGCGTCGAACGTAACGGCATAATTATTTGTTCGACTATTCTGTCTAATGAATTCTCATTGTCTTCTAAATGCGTGTGCAGATCGCATTGAAATTTATATAGCGCAAATTTTATTAATGAGATTAATTGGAAGATGGGACTGCTCACGGAGTTTGGCAGGCTCTGTGGGGAAACACCGTGCAGACAGGCAGCAGCGTCAAACGATGCGAACTCGTTGACAAATGCGAGGCCTTTTTGTATGATTTAATACGTTGCACTGATGATATGCCATCGATAGAGTTAATTTGATAAAAATTTCGACGACACTTTTATACTTTATGAATTTCGATTTTCGACGTACATATATCGGAGACCGATAATAATTAATTAATTAATTAAGCAACTCTGTGGCGCCAGTTCTAAAGATATCAAAGATCTACAGGCTCATCAACTATATCAATCGATTATGATACTTCGAATCTGATGAGCAGGGATATTTTACACCCCCTAACACCCAACCCCTCCCTTCCAAACATCCTCCAATTTTAGACCGGAGAAGCGGAATTGAGTGTCACTGTACAGACTTCCAGTTGAACGAGTCCCAGAGCTGTCAGTCGGATGCAGTGTCAGTGCTTGGTCAGTGTCAGAAGAGTCAGTGTCAGTCTCTTCCAGCGGCAGATAATGGAAGAGGAGGCTTGGGGTGGGGGGGTGGGGTTGGGGGGGGGATCTGTTTCGTTCGATAGCTTTACAAGTGGATATTGAGAATTCTTTATTAGCGTCCACTGAGGCGCAGAGAGCGGTTTCTAGCGGGCCGACGCTTTCTCTAGCGCCCGATTACAAATAAGCAACTGGATTCGATCTAAACGAACGGTTCTTTGAGTGACAGTCCATCGCTGTTTCCAGAGACGCTCTCGAACTCGTTCTGATTGACATCTATGCCAAAAGGATATACAGGGTGGCGCAAAAAACCGAACTATATAAATGCAAACCTAAATCTCACTAGTCCGGTTTTTTGCACCACCCTGTATATATATATATGTATATATATATATATGTGTGTGTGTGTGTGTGTGGAGGGAGAGAGAGAGAGCGAGAAATAGCCTACATATATAAAAGAAATAATTTCATGTTCTACACAGCGATTTTTGCAATGTTACTGTTGTTGAAGTTGTTTTTTGATGATGATGATGATGATGATGATGATGATGATGATGATGATGATGATGATGATGATGATGATGATGACGACGATGATAACGATATTTGCAATGTTACTGTTGTTGATGAAGTTGTTGTTGATGATGATGATGATGATGATGATGATGATGATGATGATGATGATGATGCTGTTGTTGTTGCTGCTGCTGATAATGATGATGATGATGATGATGACGATGATGGGACCAGTTGGTCTTTTAGAGTGAGACTTGTTTTCCTGAAATTCGTCGATTTTCCTCCTAAAAAAAGATTCTCAGCGTCTTCTCGTTCGTCGTGCAAGACTGAAGATACCCTGAACACGCCGCGCCGTCTTTACTATTTCGGACGAACCATCAAAGTGCAGAATTAACGGCTGTTCCGTAATCAATCTAGCCGTTAACTCAAACGCCGAGTGTCCACGGACATTGTCTCTGAGACGACTGGGTTCAACAATCCGCAGACAAACAGAGGCTTCGAAGAGAGGCCTACCACGACTACGGTACGACCATGTCTTCCTATACGCAGTAACACACGAGCCGAAAGAGACCGAAAGCTGTCGAAGACTACCGAACTAAGACAGTAGCCCTAGCTGCCGCTAGCCTAGAGCAAGGAACGGTTGGAATACTGTATAATTACAGGGTATATCGAAGCTCATTTCGGGACACAATTAACGCGTATAACTAAACTCTTCAACGTAGGCCTATGTTTGTTGCTTGCCCGCAATTAAAGATGCTTTTATTGAAGCGACGTATCAGATAAAACAAAGAAATGCGCATCAAACGCATTATCTATTTTAGATTTGACGATTATCTGCGAGTCCTTACTTTATTCTTCATAGTCTCGTGAGCGATAGTAAAGATCTGTTTATTACGCCAGCATGGGGCTCTGATAAGCACGCCTGATTGCCCTGTTGTTGTCAGAGATGCGTCCATGTGTATGTTGTATAAATGCGTGAGATAGTGACACATAAATCTCTGATAAAGCATACTTCTATAATGCTGCTTTAAGCATAGAGCTTTTGATATCTGCTTTCTTTACTGTAAATTTTTAATTTTCCAAAAGCGCGTTCAATATATCGTGAGACTTTGTTAGCACCATTGCATTGACACAAAAATGTCAATGAAATTGTCAAATAGGGTTCAGTACAAAGTTTTCAAATTTCATTGTGAAATATTGGTTTTGCATTTTCCAGGGATGCAAGTGCCCCCTCTTGCCCCAATGTGCGGGAGCCCATGCTTCAGTGTGAGAATTGTAGTAAAAAATCATGTCGGTCAAGTGAAGAGCGAGTTACAATAATCCAGACGACTATAGATACTAAGGCAAGGCCAGAGGATTGAGTACTGTGGAAGGGATAGTAAAGTAGATGGTTGGTCAAAGCTCAAAAAGATATGAGTAGCATCTGCATACAGATGATAGCCAGCATTTTTTCAGTATGAAGATTGTCAACAGGAACATCATAGAGAGTCGTGAAGAGTCAAAGGTGAAAGAAAGAGCAGAGGTCATCAGTTGTTCAGATGTCGCCGAGTTTTAGAACATAGCTCAGAAGATTTCTCAGTGTGTTTTTCAAACTGAAGCAGCTAACGAGGCCACTTTTATGAGGAGTTGATTTGCAAGAGGTTGACGTGTAGCGTTGATGCTGCAAACGAGTAAATACATTATTCATCACGAAAAATGTTTTTGGCAATTTCTGTAAAAAAAGCACCCTGGCCAGTTCTTTGTAAGACAACGGTGTTTTTCTCGAAATTTAGGAAGCTTCAAGGTAGGGGACAATCCATCGGCCACAGGGGCACACCCACCCAGATATTTAATTTGATAATTTCTAATCATGACGAACGGGCAAAATGTCATATGCACGTATATTCGTAAATAAGCGAGTGCTATCTCTTTTCGCTCTTTTCAAAGATTTCAATAAATCATCAAATCACAAGAAAGGAACGGGACAGGACAGAATGGGAAGTGGAACAAGAAATTCCGCCTCAAAACTGAATTCTTGGGGGCGTCCCTGTTTACAGAGTGAATTCTGTTCACTTTGAACAAACCTCAACTGCGGGGCACGCAGGGATATTTGTACACCACCCCTAAGACCTTCTCCCTGAATTTGAGACCGATACCCCAACCTGAGCCAGGGATGACCTTTTTTGCTTGTCAGACTTTTTCAGCAGCGACCTACCCCTCAGAATATACCGACACCCCCAAATTGGTAATCCTAGAAATAAACCTGGGCCCTGGGACACGCCTTTTGGTCGTTTCTGCCCCAGACGCTGAAACCCAATCTACCGAGCAATGAATGAGTACATCTCTGAGTAGGCCCCCACTCGGAGTGGAAGGAAATGCAGCGAGGGAAAGCCTTGGCAGCTGCCTTCATTCGGCCGATGCCGTGACAAATTGAAGGCGCTAATAGAAGGAAGCACGCCGCGATTTAGAGTGGCTTAGGAGGCGTTGCTGCCCCTGTGAAAGCCACTAAGGGCGCCAACGGGGCTTGAACCTTAAAGAGTTTCCACAAAAATAATCGCAGCCTTGAAAATAGACGTACCTGTTTAGATAATCTTGAAATCACCAGTCGGGAGAAAGGATTTTTAATAAGCACATTTTCCTGGTTCTTTTCTATCGCTCCTGTGTTTTCGTCGTCTCAGAATCGAGTTCCCGCACGAATAGAGAAGCTGTCCTCTTATGGCCTCTTGCGTCCGTGTTAAGATCTTGCCGCAGTTGGTGAATTGCGCGCCCTTGACTGCATGCGTCTATCGGTATTTGTTGGCGAATGTTTCATCGTTTTCGTCCTCTCCGAATCAGAGAAAAAACTGTCGCATCGGTGCATGTATACGCTCCGGTGAAGAATACCCAGGGGTTTAACGCCGGCGGATTTCTGCCCAGTCGACGGCCGGCCAGTCTCGCCGGGCGGGTGTCGGGTACTGCGACCCCACCAACCGCCCCCTCCGTGTCGCTGGACGAACGGTTCCGATGATAAACGCAATAAACGAACGCCGTGGAAAGACTTTACGCCAGCGGCGGCTAAGCTTGTCGCAGAGTAGATCCCGCGGCACTGAATGTCGATGGAGCTGGATGGACAGGGACAGGCAGGACTGCGCGCTGCTAATCCGGACGGCTGGCCTACGACGCGGGTCCCGATGACGGGGGGCCGGAGACGTGGCGAGGCTGTCTGGGCGAGACCACCCTCTCGACCACATACAGTGTTCCGTCCAGGCCTGTTAGGGGAGATTCCCCCAAATCACAAAATCCCCAAAATCCTAGCACTGACACAAAAATTTACATCGAACTGCGTCTACTCCCCTCCAGCCAATTTACCCCCCCAAAAAAAAAACAACTCCTGGAGTCTGGATAAAACACAAATCGTCTTTGCGCTGACGAGGCAAGTTAAAGAGGAAGACGAGAACGCTGCGTTGCCGCAAACGATTTTCGAAATAATCGATACGGTTATGGATGGCAAGCACCAGAAACAAAAGCTCCCAAATCAATGGTCAACGATACGCCTGACATGACAGGCAGTGGCGGCTCTAGGATTTGGCAAGTGGGGGTGGGGGCCGTTGGGGTGGCAACTTCTAATCATGGGGGCAACCATTTGTTGTTTAATGTATGTAGCATTAAGTATAGGGTCCCAACAGGCGGACCACTGGGGGGCCAGGCACTCAATAGGGGGGCACGGGCCCCCTGGTCCCCCCGGTGGAGCCGCCACTGACAAAATCTCATGGCGCGAAAAAAACGGCCGGTGAAAAACGGAATATTCTTAGACCTGAGCAAATAGTAATGATACTTGGAATCGTAGGTGCAACTAATCTGCATCCTTCAACGATTATCATGCTCTTTGTTTCCAAAACAATCTTCTTGATGTTATCCGTCCATCATTTTCTTTGTCTTTCTCGCGTGCTTCGTTGGTCTTTCTGACATTACCAGTAGTAAATAAACGTGAATCCGTCTGAATCGAAGCTAATAACTGTTGCCTTCAGGGGCGTAGCCAGGAATTTGATTGAAGGGGTGGGGTATAATGTGATTGGGGGGGTTATAAATCTTAAAATACCTCGAAAATCTTAAAAAACACATTAAAAATTTCAAGGTAGCCTGATTTTGGGGGGTATATATACACCGTTATACCCCTCCGTCGCTACGCCCCTGTTTGCCGTTGCTTTATTTTTTTTAATTGATTATTTTATTTTAAGATTTCGATGACATTTACTGAAGCACCATTTAGAACAACGACACCGTATCGGGTGCCAAATACTCCTACTACCACTGCCACCTACTTACTTGCTTGCTTTCATTCCACCATCTTACAACCCGGTCATGCCTTTGCGATCAATTGGATCCATTGCTATTCAACAGACACCCCCACCACTTCAACAGCTCTGCCGCCCTCAATCCATCCTCAACATTGCTACCGGGCACTTTCGGGTTCCATGTTCCTAGTAACGAATACCTGAAATGGTAACCCCCACCTCATCCCACCCTCTGCCCCACCCACGTCAAGCGTCGTTGACCCAGAGTTAGAGGAAGCATCGATTTCGGTCGATGAGTCTTCGTCTCAGAGACGTTCCTCTCCTCTTCGATTGTTCGTCTGCAAAGAATCTGTCCCGACTCATTAAGCAGGTCGTCGACGACAGTGGAGTAGATGAATGTACATTGTAAAAATTTGTCTTTCCAGCGCTTTCTTTCAGTGGGAACGGAGTTCACGCGCTTTTAAAAATAAAACCAGACAGTGGCGGTTCCAGGAATTCTTGGTGGGGGGATGAAAAAATTTATATGGAGTTGTTGGGGGATGCAAAGTGAAGAAGAAAAACAAAAAAGAGAGAAAAGGTAATTGTTAGTGTTTTGCCCACTAAAATTGTTAATAAACCTTGCCGAAAAAGACCGAAAAGCAAAAAGAAGGCAATTCGAAGTATTTGTCACTAATTTTTTAAAAACGCATTGGAAAATAGGTTGACAAGCAAAAAAGGTCATCCGGAACCCCGGTGGGGGGATGCATCTCCAGTCATCAACATGGTGGAACCGCCACCGAAACCAGATTTTTACATCGATATGCATCGTATGTACTTGTAATATAATTATATAATCGTTTCTTTTTTCAATGGGAACGCACGTTAACAGCAAGTGTTTGGTCCAAAAATGATTCGGGAGAAAGGAATAGCGGTTTTGAAGTACCGAGTCTCCTATTAACAAACTCTTAGAGGCTTCTTTTGGTCAGCCAGGATTCCGGAATAGGGGTGGGCATCTTTGACATTTTAAAGTGAAAACATTTATAACGAGCAAAAAACGTTGTCATATCAAGCGTTTTACATGTTGATATATTAATAAGCTTAATTCATTTGGATATTCTCCAACTTATATAGACCCTACGTATTATTTGGTCGCTATATGGCATTTGTTGTGTACTTGTGTCCAACGTTATTAGTTGAGTTTGCTTCCGATCGAGCAAGTTTCTTGGACTGAAAAGATAAATTCTACATTAAATTTGATTATTAAATCGAATCAATCGGCAGTCCATGTCACGACACGAATCGACCATCTAACAAACTCCAGCGCTTTCAGCTTCTTTAGTTCATTTTCGTCATTCTCCAACTGCGTAGCCTTCCCCTATAAAAAAGTCAAAGTCCTTCCCGAGCCTCACGGGCTCATATAGGGCGGCGCTGATCTCCGTTGCTTTAGCCCCCAGCCAGGCGTGCAGTTCCACGGATACGGGGCTAGTGTATCGCGTAGCGAACCTGTTAGACTTATCGTAGGGATTTTTTTACCACTGCCCATCATTTTGCCACTACGAAAAAGGCTGAGTCGGCCTTTAGGGCTCCTGCGGGACTCGAACCCGCGACCTCCTGCTCCATTGTCTAACGTTATTACCACTCTGCAAACTCCCCGCCTCAAACTCCCCTATACTACCCAACAAATGTGCACAAATTCCACTACCTGTCCCATCTCTTATAGGGGCACCCTCCTATCCTTCTTGGCTAGGCTAATGGTAGGTCTGCAGAACCAGAAGGGAAGTAGCAATCCACAGGGCTCCAGTAAAGATCGTGTACAGGAAGTAAGAAATTTGTGGTGGCAAAACTATCGCCTTGACAAAGATTCGGCTGGAGTTTTATTTGCACGTTCGGTTTAGCACCTTCAAGGTGTTACGCAACCGCGGGGCAAAGGCAAATTAAGGGGCAATAACTTTTCATACACCCCCCCCCCCCCGAAAGTACCACGTATGTCTTCAGATATACAGCGTGGAACGGAAAAATTATTGTCTCACAATTTCTGAAGTGATCGTGCGAGTTACGATGAAAAATCCCGCTGCAATACTAGAAAAGACGAGTCCAGATTAAATAGCTATTATTTGTTTATTTGAACGTCAGTACAACTTTTAAACATTAAAATTCATTACAGTAGGACCTATGCCAAGTACTGTGGCCTCGCGGGCCACTTTCTTGAAAGCTGGCGCGGGTCACAAGTTGCCCGCGGGCCGTGGTTTGGGAACCTCTGCTCAATGGTCTTTGTGGAGCCTAGACGAACTAAGGAATTTCAATAGGAGGAAACCATTCTATAATGTCTACAGTCTTGGTCTGAAGTTCAGGCAATCCATGTTAGTCTAATGAATCACCGATTGAAACAGTTTCTGAGAACTTGATATCTTGGATAAAAGACAAACAGCTAGTCAAGTTATGACGTGCAACAGGCGAAGTCCTGACCGCATTAGCTTAGAAATATCTTCGTTCATATAATGTTACCCTGAGTTATTCAATAATGTTGAGAGGGCTTTTGTGTGTCGGGCTCAACCGCTGAAGACCCTCTCGTAACTTTGAATGCAATTCGGCAAATCAGATTAGTTTTGATAGCGTGCTGGATGTCGTCAACAAACGTTTCTCACCATTTCGACCCCCCATGATTAGAGTGAGGATCACCCTTTGTAGAGCTTTGACCACCCTTAGAGGCGCCCTTTTCCAAAGAAAGTGAACTTAAAGACTAACAAGTCACGATTGCTTTATATTTAGTTGACGTTCAAGCGGTGATGTTACTACACCGATAATATTCGTTATTGTAATAACTCGACACAGTTTACAGTGTAATGGCTTGCGTTGACGTTATGTCGAGACAATTTGAACGCTATCTTGAGTTACGGTGGTCATCGTCGAAGATTAATATAATTCGGACTTTGACTTCAAATTATCTATTAGTAAACTAATAATATTATGAATCGATAGGTGGCGCTTTAAGTCCACAGGTTTTTGTACCTGCGATAAGATAGTATCATAGCTACTTAATGCGTTTATTAACTTTGTTGTAAAGTGCTCTCGTCCACTGCCTGAGCTTTAAGATAGCGCTATATAAGTTGTCGCTCTAATAATAATAATAATAATAATAATAATAATAATAATAATAATAATAATAATAAATTAATAATAATAATAATAATAATAATAATAATAATAATAAATAATAATAATAATAATAATAATAATAATTCGTCTATGCAACTGTTTCAATGTAAAATATGTTCGAATGAGAATCGAATGAGAATTGTTTCTGACCATTGTGCATGCCGCATGATTTTATTTCCATGCATAGAAACTGTGAACAAAGTTTAGGGGCAAAATATAATTGACTATCTTCATGCGTTAATCCTTAATTAATGGTGTTCGTGTATTGAATGTCCGGAAAGCGATCTTGCTTCAGATGAGTAACCAGGATTTACTTTTGGACATCTGAGTTCGAAACTCTTCAGTCGACAACGCTGCAAAGGCTGAAAAACGATGGCGGTTCCGCTCTGATTGTCAGTATGCTACTCTTGATCAACGTATATATAGCAAGAGATGCGAGTGACAATTGAAGCAGGACCACTGTGTTACGTCATACGTGACGATGGATTCCATTTTCAAAAATTTAGTTAGTATTGGTGTTGTTTCGACGGATGCAGATCATTCAGATTTTTAAAATATTTCACATTAATAGATGGATCTTCCTGATACCGCTTCTTCTGATGAAAAATGATTCGAAACATTTATATTGGTTTACCTAATTCTTACACGATACCTTATAGCGTTTTCTCTAATTGGATTATGGCTAGCGTTTCCAACAATACAACAATACTACTACTACTATTATTACTACTACTACTACTACTACTACTACTACTACTACTACTACTACTACTACTACTACTACTACTACTACTGCTAATACTACTACTACTAGTTTTGCTGTGGTTCAGTAGGATATCCGATTCCGATATATACTCCTGCGTGAGAAACCATAGTTCCGCCCGGCATTAATAATAACATTGTGGTGGTGGCAGTAGGATATCCGATTCCGATATATGTCCTAGTGAGAACCAAGTTCCGCCCGGCATTCATTAACATTGTGTTGGTGACAGTAGTAGCAGTAGTAGTAGTAGTAGCAGTAGTAGTAGTAGTAGTAGTAATAGTAATAGTAATAGTAGCAGTAGCAGTAATAGGCAGTAGTAGTAGCAGCAGTAGCAGCAGCAGCAGCAGTAGCAGCAGCAGCAGCAGCAGCAGTAGTAGCAGCAGTAGCAGTAGTAGTAGTAGTAGTAGTAGTAGTAGTAGTAGTAGTAGTAGTAGTAGTAGTAGTAGTAGTAGTAGTAGTAGTAGTAGTAGTAGTAGTAGTAGCAGCAGCAGCAGTAGTAGTAGCAGCAGCAGCAGCAGCAAAGTACCGAATTATAGTAGTTCCTTTCCAATTATAATATCTACGTATAAAAATCTAGTTCTTTAGCTAACAGTTTGTAGAAGATATTTTTAGTAATGTATCGGAAAGTGTAGGGTCGTGGGTTAATGGTGCTGGCAGTAACTATGTTCCTCTGCCGACGCTTTGTTATAAAGACCAGACGATGGCAACAAACGAAGAACCACTTGTGGATCGGGCACCTGCGGTCCGTTCATGCTGTTTGTCGAGTCTTTAACTGAACGTCATTCAAGTGCTCGTGATAAATAATGACGTCAACAAAACACGTTTTGCGATAAAACATCGTGTTTATCTGCCCCGGAACATTTCACATGTCTGATTGGCTGCCCGCACCGTTTCCTAAAAGCTAACGCTTAGACGGAGAGATGGTTCGTCTTGGTTTTCGGTACAAAGCCAAGTTTCACTCTCTATGCCGTTCTTCGTGATAAAATTCCTCATCGCTGCACTGAATGGATTGCAACTCTGCTTCGGTTTTCTGACTTTTGCTGCCTCGATTCACTCAGTAATCGTGAAATTTCTACAGGTTTTGAAGCCACGCGTGGATACAGGCCGTAAGGTTGCATGGAGGATTTTCATGGTTTCTTAGGGGGCCATGCGTGAATGACGTCGCGCACTTAGAGGGAGGGGTCATACATTTGTGACGACGTGTGACGAGGGGAGGGGGTCAAAAACTGCAAAAATCACGTGACGTCATTTATGGATGGCCCCTAAGCATTAAGTAACTCTGTGGTCACCTAAACTGCATGTTTGCCGCTGCCTACGCAACGTGTCATAACAAATGGGTTGTCTAATCATGAAATGCATCGAAATTGGACCAAATTTAAAAATTAAGCAGCTTAATAGGAATGTTTTAATGCATTTTTTATTTGTTGTTTTCAGAATAAAATTTACACTATTATTAGCCCCGTTCAGTGGCCACTCAGTGGCTTCATCAAGTTAACCCACCTTGATCAAGCCAGTTGCCTGACAAAAAGTTGCGTCTTCTTGCATTCCTACATTTTTAAACCAATGATTCTCGTTTAAATCCGCGAATTTTCTTCCCCAAGTTTCCATCCTATTCTGCGCCATCATATCGCGCAAATCAAGCAGCAGTTGAATAAATGGCTATTCGCTGGTGGCGATGATGATGATGATCATGAAGATGATGGCGATGATGTTTTTGACGTAACAAATGACGACTGAAGCTTTCTTGGTCAATGTATAAAACTAAGTAAGTAAGACGAATATAATTTTAATTTGTATTCGGAAAATTAGACTTATCTTAATTTTTCTCAGCTTTTAGCTTCTGGTTGATATAAGTGAGGCGAAGTTGTAACAGATCTTTTGCTTGCATCACTTTTTTAAATATCGACGCAAAATGGCACAAGTGGCGCAAGATTCGTGCAATATCACCCTTCGAGATCACTCATTCCTCCATCTAAACGTAACCAGGACACGGTGCCGTACAGCCAAAGGGATCTGAATTTAGACATCCAGGTTCACACGTGAACTTTCTGGCTTATTATTTAAACCCAAAATTATCCCCAGACTTCTAGAAATTCGAAAACGCTACAATTTAGAATTAAACACGGAAGGAAGTCTATGGTTTTCATTGCTTGGCGCAGTTTTGATGCCATTAAAATTCCAAATGAATGAATACTTCCAATAATTAATGGCGCTGCTCTTGTGAAAATAAATCGCACTGACGACTGAAATCATTGCAACATAATGGAACACACAACTAAATTATTTTTGTGAAGATGATTTTCTATTCGACAAAATTTTATTGTCTCAAAATAATAGATTCTTTTAGCTGTGCGCTCTTCCAGTGGCAGCTGCTTTTCCTAAACCACTTAATCACGTGTCTAAGAATGCGTTGTCACGTGGTATCGACGGCGCGCTAAATGGTAAATAAGTAATTCCCTATACCTATTGGTCACAAACTTTTTTATAATATATATATATATATATATATATATATATATATATATATATATATATATATATATATGTATGTATATGAAGAAATCAAACTTTAAATAGTAGCCTAATCAGCAGATGATTAGAAACTCCTAGAGTTCGAAACCAGAGGGAAACCTGCTGCCGATTGTCGCGTTATTGTTGTTTTGTCCAGAGCCCATGAACAACGATTTGCACCCGACACCTCGGTGGCCGTAGCAAGGTAGGGGAGGGGCGTTGCGCAGAGCTCCGGCGGTGGGGTCCTGCTGGAAACTCCCCTTGAATTTCAAACCAAAAACGATGAACTCTCTTGCAATATTTACACGTCTCTCGCTCCCTCTTATATAATAACTAATATTAAACATTAAACCATAAAGTCAGTTGAGTATGTGCGCTTTTCATGGCACGTAGTTCTACTTCTAGGCAACCAACCTTCTTTATGCCCTATCCCCTATTTTTAAAAATAAGGTCTCGCACCCGTTAAGCTTAAAGCTTGAGGTTAAATTTTCTTCTAGGCTTTGTCAATTTTAAAAATTACATTCTAAATATTTTGTGTGAAAACTCTGTGTTGGGTGTCAGGTGTCCTGTGACCGCCGGGGGAGGCGGGGGCCTGCACTCTGCACACATACCGTTGCTACGCCACCGTCCGACTCACCGCCGCAAAGCGCGTCAGAGCATGTCCGGGCTGGTTGGGTCGGCACTGTCGATCTCGACCCGCTCGGCGATCGCCGGCGTCTGGACGGGTTTGTTACGGTAGTTGTCCCACAGCGCCGCTACGATGTCGGCGACGACCAGATCGGTGGAGTTCTTGGCGACCAGCTTCAGCACGAACACGCCGTCCTGGCGCAGGTAGCGCTCGGCGAACTTGTACGACAGCTTCCGATCGCGGTCGCAGCCGGGCTTCAACCGGTCCATGATCTTCAGGTGCTTACGAACGTAACGGTTGCGGCTGTGCACGACCACTATGACCCACAACCAGCGCAGGAAGCTGAGGGTCGTCGCCGTGGCAACGAACGCCAGCCAGAACCACAGAAACAGGTAGATCTTCTCGTTGAAGAAGTTGATCGGTAGGACGCACTGAACGGTGTGCTTGTGCACGGCGCCCACCTGGTGAACGTTGAAATCGCACCAGGTAACGCCCGGAAAGATGTTCCGCGCCTCGCGTTCCCTGTCTCTGTCCCCCGCCGCAGGCGACACCAGGTTCCGGACGACCTTCACGCCGTACATGTGGAAATCGCCTCCGAGGAAGAGGTTCAGTAGGAAGATCTGCCCGATGACGTTAACGATGTACAGGATCTTCGCCGACATGTACAGCGCCACCAGGTAGTTACCGCGTCGGTTGCCGCAAATGGGCAGCGGCGTGTGGTTGTAGACGCACTGTCGGATACCGTCACAGCATCCGCCGCGGTAGTCGCGCTGGTAGTCGAGATAGTGGTCGAGATGGCGGATCATGTAGCGGATCGTCTTCTCGCGGCGTTCCGGATAGAGGGCGTTCTGGATCGTTTCGGCGGCCTCGACGAGGTTGTTGACGTTGATGCCCGACCGGTCGCTGAACACCCTCCAGAAGAGACACGGCAGGTAGAAGAGCAGCGCCTGGACCAGGAGTGCCACCGGGACCCACTGCAAACGTAGCGCGGCAGCTCTGCAGTGACTGAATATGAGGCATATCTATGACACTGCAAAGTGGTGTCGTTTGTACAGGCACTTCGGACCGAATTTCTAGCAGGGCGTGCAGATTTTCTCAAGATAAAAGTTGTGACAAGGGGAAAAATTTGTCTCTGAAAAAACCCTGACGAGCAAAAAGGGGTCTTTACTAACTTCTTTCCTTTATCCTCCAAAAGCCTTGACAAGCAAAAAAGGTCGTAATCTCTCTTTCTTCTATTTAAAAATCCTCAAAAGCAAAAATTAAAGAGACAGTCTTATCTTCCAGGGGGTGCGCTGCACCCCCTGATTTTTTCCAGGGGTACAGCTGCACCCATTGCACTCCCATTTCTTACGGACCTGTATTTGTAGATGGAAAGACAAGATGACAAAGAAGGAGAATGCAGGAACAAAGACACTGTACTAGAGGACAAGAGCAGTGTTTATTCTAGGCCTTCGCTGGGGGAAATTTTCCCCCAAAGTTTTAAAATCCCCCAAACCAAAAAAAATTTATATGTTACCTGGGTAATGGAAATTTGCCCCCCCCGCAAAGTGTGGAGACTCAGACCTTGCCCACCCAAACATTTCAAAATCCCCCCAATGTCAAGGTGGCGAGAATAAACACTTAGAGAATGGTATTGGCAGATGTATGAATGGCTATCACTTTTAATAGGCAAGTGAAGAGGCCCTATTAATCAAGTTTTTTCAAAAATTAGGCCACTATCTCTTGTATATCAAAAGTGATTGGCATTCAGACTATTGCCTGTGGTATTCTCTATTGCTTAAATTGGACATATTTACGCTACAGAGAATGCAGTGTTTATTCTAGGCCTTCTCTGGGGAGAATTCCCCCCTAAAGTTTTAAAATTCCCCATTTTTTATATGTTGGCTGGGGAATGGAAATTCACCCCCCAAAAAAAAGTCTGGAGACTCAGACCTTGTCCCCCAAACATTTCAAAATCCCTCCAATGTGAAGGTGGCTAGAATAGACACTGGGAGCGTCGCCAGGGATTTTTGGTTGGGGGCAAAAGGGGCTAGCGTGTCAGATTTCTTACCACCCCTCATCCCCTCCACAGAAAACTTTCTCACCGGATTTGCACGAATCTGTTAGGTGGTCTGGGGCAGGTTGGGGCAGTTGTCCCCATTTGCCCCCCTCCGTGGCGACGCTAATGGAGATTACACAACAAGACCATAAAGTGAATGAATGGATGGGTGAAACATAGTGGTTTTCGCACAAGGCAGGCCCTAGTGATTCTTTTACGTGCTTTCCATACATTTTTCATTTCCGGACATGATTTTGGGGGTCAAAACTCTCTTGGCTGGCTACCGATTGATAAAATATCTAAGTGCTGTAGAAAATAGAAAGAATTAGAAATAATACGAAGGTGGTGACCTTTTTCTGCTTGTCAGCTTCTAAAAAATAAGAAAAATTTGCAAAGTTGAGTCACGATCGAAACCAAAAACCCCTTCCGGAAATCCTGGCTACGCCACTGCTACAGAGTATAAAGGGGCATATGTCCCATCCAAACGACACGCTAAAACGCTTATTTGCTAATTCCTCTTAATGACGAAATGCCGAAACGCTGTAAAGGCGCCACTGTCTTTTCTTCTGTGTCAACAATTGTAGCAGTATTCCTCAATCCATAATTCCACACGGAAGGCGCGGGACAAGGTAGAATGGGACGCGGAACATCAAGTGCACCCAAATCTGAATTCCTGGATCCGCCCTGATTTGGTAAAAAGAAAATAATTCGCTTTCGCGGAAGTAAATTCTCGCAACCCAAAAATTTCATTTGGATGATGATGATGATAATGATAATAATAAGACTAATAATAATAATAATAATAATAATAATAATAATAATAATAATAATAATAATAATAATAATAATAATAATAATAATAATAAATGAACAAGTGTTTTCATAATAAATGAACAAGTGTTTGCAGCAGCTGATCAGTCATGCACACACGGTGAGGTCTAATTAATTATGAGACCACTTTGCGAAAACACTCGTTCAACTGGAGCCGACGTCGCTGGGCAACAAAGAATTCTGCTAAAGAATCAACTCCTCAACTGGTATTATAAAGGAAACAATGACTAAACATTTTAGAGTAACTCAAAGCAAGTATGTAGCCTAAATATAAATCCACCTACTACTCTTACCTTGGAACATAATTATCAGTACAAGTGAAAATGGTATACAAGTAATTTGGTCCTTATAAGGACTTTTCAAGGACTAAGTTACAAGGACCAGGACAAGGACCGATCTGCAAGGACGAGGATAAGGACGAGGACCGAACCCCCAAGGACGAGGATAAGGACGAGGACTGACTCCCCAAGGACGAGGATAAGGACAAGGACTTCAAATTGGTCCTTAAGGAGTCCTTAAGGACAAGGACCAGGACAAGGATTAACATCACTGTAGACTATTCTACCTTTCATTTGACCGCTACAGCATTTATCTTTGATCTTTAAAAAAGCACAATTCGCACATGTATCATTAATTGGTATCCCTAAAATTTTCAGTGAAGTTACTCTTTTTATTCGTCTAATAATCTTCCATCTGCCTATTACTCTTGCACTAAAGAAATGCTGCTTGAAACTCCCAAGTCGCTTCTTATGCAATTTTTTCTCGTGTCATTTATAATTCTCTTTTGCTTTCTTTAATGAAACAAGTGAAAACAAATTGTATTAAACAAGAACAGCGAAAGTTGTCAGGCTCTACGGACCATCCTAATCCTGTCGTGCGGGGGAGGGAGTCTCCAATCCATCACCGGATCTAGAGCATATCTTGATCGGATTCAAAGGCGAGCAACCTGTTCGCCCGCAAGCCTTCGAGTGCATCATAAATCGCCGAGTAGCGTGGGTGCTTCGAATCCTGGCAGGTCGCTTTCGAACACACGGCTGGTTTTAACTTGTGTTTTGGTAGAATCCAGAGAAAAGCAGGGAAACTTCAATAATTCTAATGCAGAATGCATAGATTCGTCGATGGCGAAACAGAGACGTCCATGGGTTGGGTTGACCCATGGGTTGGGTTGATTTGGTTGGGTCAGACTTGTTCATATTTATGGTGGGGTTGGGTCAGAAAATGTCATTGTTCAAGAAATTGCAATGTACTACGAGGGGTCAATACCTGTTTCCGAAAGATTTTACTTACTTACCTATGTATGATTGACTGCTCAAATGCCATTAACGAAAGCCTAAAGAAATGCTACATTTTACATTTTTCTGGAAAATAATAGGTTCAGTTATAAGTTGAATGGATTATGATGTTTTTCGACCGTTTACAACGTCAAATGAAACGTATTGCATGGTATTTGGCGATCTCGGTTTCTTCTTCGTGTACTTGTGGGCTACTGTCACGTCGGCGACCATGGATTTCCACTCTTGCCTGTTTCTAGTGCTGTTACGGTTTCACCTGTCCTCGGTTTTTCGGTTTAGACCGAAAAACCGCTTTCGGTTCGGTTATTTTTCTAGGTTAGGTTAGTCTCTAATGTTGTAACACTAACCCTATGACCTCTTTTTGCTTTCAGGGATTTTGTTGACCTCTTTTTCTTGTCAGGCTGGAATGACCTTTTGACTTTAATAAGAAATAAAAAATAAAATGACGCTGCGCGATTTTTTGAAAATGGGGAGGTCGGCCCGTTGTGACGTCATATTTTAGGGGACCGACGTTGCGTGACGTTGCGTGACATAGAGGGGGTAAAAAAGTGACAAACGCGTGACGTCATTTATGGACGGCCCTTTATTTAAGGTTGCTTTGCCAATAAGGTCTAATTTTAAACTCGGCATGATTTAAAGTGGCTTAGGAGGCATTACTGCACGTGAGAAAGCCACTAGGGGGCACTAACCGGGCTTCAACCCGCTGTTAGCCTCAGGGATATTTCTAGGATTGTGGATTTGGTGGTGGGGGTGTCCAATTTTGAAAGCTAATTGGCATTCCACACTAAACTGGCACTGCGCGACACTACTAATGCACATTTTAAAATTGTTTTTACTGATTTCAATAATGATTTTTATCATAGAAATATAGACATGCCAGAAGAACAACACCGTTATTTTTTTGCTGTGCATTGATTTGTCAAAATGCATTAAATGCATTTAATGCATTGAAAAAGAGATCATAGGGGTTTTAAAACCTAAAGGGTTTTAACCCTAGGTTAGGGTTAGCGTTAACCCTAACCTAGGGTTAAAACGGAATGTCCACTTTTTTGGTCAAAACCGCGGTTTCGGTTCGGTTCGGTTTTGACCGAAAAACCGCGGTTTTCGGTTCGGTTCGGTTAACCGTAACAGCACTACCTGTTTCTGGCTTTCCTTATCAGTCTCTGATGTTGTCTTAAGTTCTTGTTGCTTCTCTTAGGCTGTCTGCATACGTTGGCGCCATCCACAAATTGTTGTTTCAAACATTTGTGACGATGTGTGACGATGGGAGTTTCTGACCATAATACTAAAATTTTTTGTGACCTTTTTTGGTTGTCAGCACATTTGGAAAGGAAAAAGGAACAAGGGAAAGATGAGGATGACTTTTTTTGCTTGTCAAGATTTTTCGAAGTTAAGACGAGAGAGGGGTTAGCGTGTTGTTTCGTCATATTTCAGAGGTCTGCCTTTTTGTGACGATGTGTTACGAAGGGGGGGATAAAAAAGTTGCCAAAATCGCGTTACGTCATTTATGGATGGCCCCTTTATTCGTTGTCTACCTCTTGCTCTTTTCCCTCTATTTTCCCTCTATTTTCCCTGTTACGACTACAGTATTAGATGTCCGAAAAATTCCAACTGTTGCTTTCTTGTGGTTTTAAGCAATTTTCTTTCTACGCCAGAGGCTTTTAGCTTTTCGGTTTCACGCACCTGATAATAGGCAATGTATTTGAAGTTCTTCTTGATCGGACCGGGAAGTACGTTGGGATCCTGATGGTAGTAGGTGTTCGTTATCCAGCAGATGTAGTTGGAAAACTTCTCGTGGTTCGACGTAAAGGTCGCCGGACACCAGCAGTGAATCGGATTCCCCACGTACTGAGTGGTACTGACGAGTACCGTGAAGATGACGAGTACCAGTACCGTGTAGCGGTGGTTCAGCCGGTCCACCAGGTCATCGTCGTTGCGTACGCCGGCCTGGGCGATCTTGGCGACCGTAGACAGAGCCTGATTCATCGCCGCCTGGAATTAGAGGGCATGGATGAGAATATGAATGAGATGGCGCAATAGAATTACACAGACGCTCACGCTGTCCTTTAGTTTGTCTTAACTGAATTATTTACGCCGAGAAAATGATGCCTTCGTCTGGTAAACACAATAGCTCAGCGGAGTCAAACACTCACAGACAACGATTGAACTATAAACAAGCGGTCACAAAGGAGTGATGCGAAAGATGCTCAGATTAGAAACAGTGGTCGACATCATGCCATCAGTTATTCAGCATTTTACTGCTTTTCTAGTACTGTGTGTGTGTGTGTGTGTGTGTGTGTGTGTGTGTGTGTCCTATAACCATGCATATTGGGATTTGGGTCAGAGTTCATCGACAAAATGTCAGCATGTTTACCAATTGATTCAATGTATTTTGTCTTGATTTGCGAACGTAATTTGACCGAACGCTTTTAGCCGCGAAATAAGATTTTTTCCTCAAAAAACAACTACGAAGCCTAAACAGTTCGGTAAATTGGGGTTTAAGGGCGTGCAGTCGAATCTTTGTTAGGCCTAATTAAATGTTGTTTGTGTTGTTATGTTGCTTCCTCCAAACAATGGGCAGCTCAACTTAGCCAAGGCAGGGGCACACTCTTAGGCTACCACTCTTTGAAGGCAGCACAAGGATATAGTCAGAGCGATTCGACCTCAATGATGATGACGATGATGATGATGATGATGATGATGATGATGATGATGATGATGATGATGTCAGTTGTTTGGCTTAGCTTATCTACTTGTTTTGCTCCCCGCCGATCTGAGTGACCACTTCGGCTTGGCCTCGCTTTTGTTCGAATTTGATTTGGTAGGCATCATGATATTGGCGCCATAGAAGTTGATTGATTGGTAATGACGACGACAATGGTGATATGGTGGTAGGATGTTGAGTGCCAGATAATCAGCCAATTCAGTATAATGGCTTAGTAGAGACTTTGTAGAGTAGAAATTGCTGGTGGAACGGAGAAGAAAGTTAGTTGGAAATGCGTTCAGAAATTACTCGGATATTAGTTGATGTTCTGGCATTGATATTGGAGTACACGTAAATCGATTGTACGGGTTGAATATATCGACAATTCCCGCCACAAATTGATGAATATTTGACTCGTGAGTGCGGTCTCTCGCGAAATTAAATTAGGGGTTGGATGCCGGTTTTAACTTTTTACAAAACGAAGGTTTGTTCTCCGAGTATCACTTTTTATTACAAAGTCTTAGAGGAAAGTATACAAGGGTCATCGTGCTAAATTTACCTCCCAATTCGTCCCTTTAAAAAAATATCACCTGAGTATTAACGTAACAATTTGTCAATGTTTGCAGTTAATATAAGAAAGCGACTAATCATATATGAACTTATCATATATGAACTTATTATATATTCCATAATTTTCTTCGAATTCAAATACTCCATGAAAGATCTCTGAAAAAGATTCTGATCATCTGCACTGATAAGATAGAAATGCGAACCCTATATTCGTAATGGTGGCATAGACAAACCTAGGCGACTGCTTAGGGCGGTAAATCCTAAGGGGCAGAAAAAGCCATGTCGCTTTTTTATTTGTTGAAATTGTTGTTTTGAAATCGTATTTATTCAACGCTGGTTCGTTTTTTCGTGAAACAGTGCGCTATGAACTGTTTCACAAAAAAACGAACCAGCATTGAATAAATACAATTTCAAAGCAACAATTTCAACAAATAAAAAGTATATGGCACAAATGCATTACCAGTAAGGTAAATGATTCAATATATGGTCTGCTTATATATGCACCCCTGGCTGCCGAAAACAAAATATTCTTAATGAGTTTGTATGCATTTAAAGAAATTAACGCGATTTTGGGGGTCAAAAACTCCCTTGACTATAGAATGTAACGGATTAAGAGGCGAGGGCCAATTTTTGCTTGTCAGTAAAAATAGAAGATATAACCTTTTTTGCTTGTCGAAGTTTTTTCAAAGTTGGTCACGGTCAAAACCGAAAACCAACCCCCCCCTTCCGAAAATCTTGACTGCGCCACTGATGATCATGTAACACGTTTTTTTAGAGTTGCGTTATAATTGCGTACCTGAAATATTCAAAAGGGACCGGCGTGAAGATTGACCCTTGCGAAAAATTGTTTCAATGACACAGACTTAGTTTAATGTAATGAACGATGGTTTTTTTTCATGCGCGTCGCTTTCCTAATCGAACGCTGATAATCCATTTTTCTTCGCACCGTCGTTTGACAGAGTTGGAGACGCGGCGAGGAACCCTCTGCTGCGCGATGGAATCGATGCCGAATATAGGCGCGAGCAAGATCCGGTAAGGAGTTAAAATTTCGCAAGGAGATTCTTGCAGCGGGTCGCGTCCTTCAAAAAGTCGATACGGTTCTTCGAAGAGCGAAAAAGGCCAGATCTGAACTCGAGAGCACATATAGCCACCGAACAACATACATACACCGAAGCGTGTAGCCTAGATCCTTCCTTTCTCTCTCTAACCCGAGGCTCAACCGCAGTACATAAGCTGCAGCTTCCGTTTTTCGGTGTTTGGGATGATATGGGGTGGGACATGGGGTGGGGTGGGGAGGGGAGGGCGTGGGGTTGCTTTCCAGTCATTGTTTCCGGTCGTGAAATCTCGGGTTGGGAGAGCATCTTTCTGCGCTTAAAACGATTATCTCTTTCTGCAGAGTGTGTGCCTGTAAGACTTTCACGGAAAAAGCCGAATGAATTGTTGTTGTTGTCGGCGTCTCCTTTCGGACCCTATTCCCCGTGTAGGTATCTGAAGGCAAAATTATTCGTCGTCTTATGCACAGTGGCGGCTCCAGGATTGGGCGAGTGGGGGCAGGGACGTATCTAGGAATGAACTTGAGGACTTAAGCCCCCCAAACCTGAAGCTAGCCCCCCAAATTAATTCAAGCCCAAATGGCTTTGCAGGCTTAAAAGGAAGAAAGGGGAGTGAATCTTGGGCTTCATCCCCCTCCCCAACCAAATCCTGCCCATGCCTAGTTACGTCCCTGAGTTGGGGGGAGGCGGGCGTTTGAGTTGGCAACTCCGAAACTTGGGTTCAACTATTTTGTTTTATATTTTTCATGAACGCTAGACTAGTCCGGTTACTTTCTTATAATGAGTGCACTAAAGAAAAGCGCCGGTCCTTCTGGAACCCCCGCTGCCTATACACGCATAAAATATCAGCCTCATTAGATTCGTCGAGATGGAACAAAGTAATTATCATGTCCTAAGACTGTAGTTTCTATATACTAAAAGGATGGTAGGCCTAACAAAGGAAGATAATTTTCTAGTGCTAGTTAGTGGATTTTATGGAACAGTTCGAACGAAAAGGTAGTAGGCCTAACCAGGCCCGTCGGAATTGGGTATGCAAGGGGTGCAGCTGCACCCCCTGGAAAAACTTAGGGGGTACATATTTATACATATAAGGTAAATGGGGCAAACTAGATCCACTTAACAAATGTTCTAGAATAACAACCACTAAATGTCCAACAGAATTATTAATGCAATTTTGGTATAAAGTTCAGTTGTCAGTTTATCCTATTTTGTGCGTTCTCCGTTGAAAGAGACGGCTTCTAAAATTTCAAAAAACAGGCTTCATTCTGTTGCAATTAGCAAATGATGACATAAAAAATGTGAACACATTATGCATTATAGTTTGACTGCAGATTGGTTGGCCTATGGACAGAGCGAGAATTGGACCTACTCTGACAGATAACCTAAACCAGAGAGCAAGAGAAAGAAAGAGCGAGAGACAGGCAGACAGAGAGAGGAAAGAGAGAGAGAGAGATGGAAAGAGGGAGGGACGGATGGATGGAGGAAGAGGGAGAGAAAAAGAGAGAGAAGGAAAGAGAGGAAAAAAGAGAGAGGAAGAGCAGAGTAGCGGAGGGGATGTAGAGTTGGCATCCAGTCAATCTTCAAAGCGTTTTGGCGTCAGGTCGATTCCGGTGTATTTATGGTGAATAAACAATGGTGAACACTTGTAGAAGAGGAGCGTCGCTATCAGCAGACAATGGGCAAAGCGAACTGGCAGCGACTGGAACACGAGAAAAAGCGATCGAAAGGGCGAGGCGCGTATCTAGAAACTGCTGCAGAAACGACTTGCCCTTATCTTTCTTACATACTAAGGGAGACCAGAAAGAAAGACAGAAAGAGACAGAGACAGACAGAGGGAGAGAGAATGAGAGAGAGAGAGACAGAGACAGAGACAGAGAGACAGAGAGACAGAGACAGAGACAGAGACAGAGGTTTTAAGTCAAACGTATGTCCTCCCGCGAAACATCTCTAGAGTTCAGCCAGGAAGCAGCGCCTCATATAGGCCTACCAGTTGTTCTGCTCATCCAGAAGGAGATAACAGAGCCAGTGGTCATCGCTCTGCGGAATCAGTCAGCAAAATGCTTGGTAGGCCTAAAGAAGTCTGCGAATGTGCGGACCGTAAAGGTCGTTCTGCGGTCGAGGTGTCCTGCGCTCGGCTCAAGCCACAATCACTTCTGGTCTGGACCACCGTCCCGTACGCATGGACTACTCAGAACCCGCAGACACGTGCCTGTTGAACTGTTAAAAGAATCTTCAGATACGATTCGTGGAAATCTGCTCTGCTCTTCTCAAGACCTAAGCCTATTTATTGAATATTTCCAGTGAGAAGATATCTTTGCGTGCAACCTGGGTTCGATCCTCCGGTAGGCCTACTTACCAGCCCACGAGCTCGGAGTAGACATTAATAATTTAATATGTATAGGGGCCTACTGTAATGGTAATAGACACAATGCATAGCGCTGTAGTGATTATTAGACCAATATTATATTTAAGCGCTATCACAATGGGCCTTGGATAAAATGACCTGACTGACTGACTGACCACCACTCTTAGCTACAGCTATTTCATATTTAAATTAAGCGCCTAAGAATAAGCAGCTACTGCGGTACTGCATAAAAGCGCTATAGAAATTAGAGAGATTTTGCTTACTTACTTAAGGTACCTGCAAGAATTTAACCTAATTACAGCCAATGAACAGTGGTTTAAGCAGGCCAATAGGAATTCCTCGAAAAACTTTCGCTTTCTGTTTTGAAAGCTGAAAAGTGTGATTTCGTTTGTTGAATATCCGTCGAAGATAATTTCACGTAACCGCTTCGACCGTTTCCAATAGTTAAACACTAGACTAGACGTGATCTAACTTAGATATTATGCTTATCACGAGTTTAGAAAGATAATGACGGTTTAAAATCTATTAAAATCTCTAACTTTCGCGGTTTAGTAACGCTAGCTCTGAGAACGGGAGCTGTATTATCGACCCGGGTGTAATATTCGGACGCTCAGAGATTCCATTTTTCATGCAGTAACATATCCGCCGGCACGGAGTGGAAGTTGAAATGGTCTGTTGGCATATCAAGGTTCGCCGTGTGCTCCGATATGATGGAGGTGTTGTATAGCGCCTTTTAAGCTTCTTCACCGAGACACTCCTGGTTTAGGAGTTGCTTAGCAAAGAAGTTAGACCTTGGCTTTCATAGTTTGCTTGGTAAGAAAGGAGGAGCAGATGAATGGTGCCTGTTTACCTGGTAACCCTACTGCGTATTCCACTAAATCATTATTTTGACTTTTAGCCAACTTGACTTATTTGTTTGATTAAGAACTGAACTGAAACTTTATTTTGACTCTCTTTACGCTCATGTACAAAATGATTAAAAGGAATACAATTTTTTCAAAACCAGAAATTCAGTCAGTTTTGTAAAATAACGTAAAGTAATACAAGGATTAGTCTGTTTTAATCAAAATATAGCAAATAGATAAGAAAAATTGAATATATCCAGTAATTGCTGATCTGCAAAATTCCTAATAATGTTGTAGGTTCTGTGAGGCTCTGATCGCAACTGATAGACAATGGCAACGGAGATTCAAACATTCGTCTTCTTTGATCTCGAGGGAACTGGGTTGTTCAACAAACCTCGTATAACAGAGATAAGTCTATTGGCAGTTCACCGATCATCTTTACAGAATGCCGCCTATGACATGCAAGGTTTAAATGCAGACGATCGCTGCAATTTCCTGCCTCGAGTTGTTAACAAACTGACGGTGTGCATAAATCCCATGAAGACCATTTCATTGGAAGCTGCTAACTTGACAGGTTGGATAATCAAATTAAGTAAAGTAATTCCTCATTTCATATTTGCTGTAAATACTAGTTTCTAGATTTTCTTCACTCCTTTACTTTTTTGCACTCTTCACTCTTTAGTCTTCAGAGTTATGGTTCCAGCTTGTCCGTTTAAACTTTTTCTGGGCCGTTGTTTTTGTATTTTGCCGCAAACATCTAATTTAAGTAATTATGTGAAATGTGCTTATATTTCTTGGGAGATATAATATTTTTTAGTTTTGTGTTTTACTGAAATTACCACCATAATCATAAAAATACCTTCTAGTCATATGCATGTGTGTTTTTTAGGTCTTTATAATGACATGCTGTCGGAGCAGAAGGATTTTGACGATGACCTTGTTAGTCTGTTGTCAATGTTTCTCCATCGTCTCCAATCTCCTGTTTGCCTAATTTCTCACAACGGATTTCGGTTTGACTTTCCTTTGCTGAAAGCTGAACTGTTTTCAATCGAGCGCGACTTACCGGAAGGACTCTTGTGCCTTGACTCGTGGGAGATGTTTCGATGTCTTGATGGTAGTCCCGTCCTTGACAGAAGTCAATTTATTGTTTCACCAAAAATTCAAAGAAGTCATTTGTCGACTGCAATTTGCCTTCAGAGGCGAGTAAAAGAAAGAAAAAGAACCATCCCTTCACGGATGACTCCGCTTCGGTCGGATGCGAATCAGTAAGAACTTCTTGTCGTGAAGTTGCATCGGTGATGGAAAACTCAACTTCATTGGCTGACGTGGCAAAAATCGTGGATGTCAACTTGAAAGGCGCTATTAGCACGAACAGTGAATCTGCAAGAGAATCATCAACATCAGAGGGTTCATGTCATTCTACAACGTCTACTGACACCAGTTTAATTTCTCGAAAAAATCAACAGATGATCACAGAAAATGGAACCTTTTCAGTACAGAGTAAAGTTGCTGTATTGCAGGATGAGCTGAAAGATCGTCACGCCGGGAACTACACTAAGAAGCGCGTATCGTATCGCCTCGGAGAGATACACCTGCGGGTTCTCGGCTGTTATCCGAGTGGATCGCACACTGCCGAAGACGACTGCATAGCCCTTGCTCGCATCTTCATGTCTACGCAAAACTGTACGCAGTGGGCCGACAGTCATGCCGTACCATTTTCGGCTTTTTCTCCGCTTTACAATTCACAGCGGCGTAAGTCTCCTCTTCAATTCAGTCATGCTGCCAGTAGCGGGCCTTGATTTTTTAAAAACTCATTGCCGCTAATGAAATGTTGGTTTCATTGATTGAAATGGTGAAATGTTCTTGATTGTGTAATTAGATATACCTTATCAAGTTCTGATATTTTAAAAATATATACCGGTACTAGGCCTAGCTTAATATAATATAATATAACAAGGTTTAAAGTGGTTCAGTAGGGACTGCCCTGTGTGAGAACCACTGTAATATTTTCCGTTTTTTGTTGGAATTTTTATTCCAATGAATGCCACGCTTACATTCTTTTAAATGTGATCATGCACTGCTATATTTGTTATTTGCCATTTTAAAAGTTGGTTTTAGGTTATATGATTGGTACATTCAGGGTCATTTTAAGGCGGGGGCTGAGGGGGCTGTAGCCCCCCCCCCCGGCCCATCATGAAAATAGGCCCACCGATTTTCGAAATAACCTTTTTTTGCTTGTCAGCACGATTTGGAAGGGAGATAGCCTTTTTATTTGCTTCTCAGAGATTTTCAGTATAGGTGACGGCCTTTTTTTCAGCCCCAGGCCCACTCTGACCTTAATCTGGCCCTGGGTACATTAGGAATTCAAGTTTTAAGTGATTTTGTAGAAGCAAAGATTGCATATAGAAAAGTCTCAATATGAATGATCTGATTTATTTAGCAGATATCGTAATCATTTACTACTGGATTCATATTTGTCGTAGACATTATTCTAACATCCTGAAATTTTTCACTTACTTAAGGAAGAGGGATATTTGCCTCAGAAATGTGCTAAATGTTTTATATTATTACTTTATGCAATATGTCGAGTTGTCGTTTAATTTGGTCAAGTGTTTGCATTCAAATAGATTTTCATTTAAATATGACTTACCGGTACTGTATGTTAATGACATTTTAAATACAAATTTACTATTTAAATGTGAATATTTGATTATGGAAAGAACTGTTATAAGTTGTTAAGCAAAACTTTTTATTATTGTGTCTTTTCAATTATGAGTTGAGGTTTTTGTGTGCTAGATTTGAATAACCGGTACTTGACAATTTTAATAACTGCAATTGCTTTGATAGTCTGCTATGAAGTAAATGAAATCTGCTAATCTTATACTGCTTTAATAGATATTTTAATAATAATTTTCATGAATGTATGTGTTAAATTCATGTAGATTTTGATCCAGGAATTCGTTAAGGAATCACTGCCTGTCAGTGGCATAGCCAGGATTTCCGGAAGGGGGGTTATTATGATTTCCAACTTCGAAAAATCTTAACAAGCAAAAAAGGTCATCTTCATATTCCTTCATCTTCGTGTGATCTCCTTCGTCAATACTGACAAGCAAAAAAGCTTGTCACCAAGGCTTTGCGACGGGGGTATATCGGTATATATACCCCAATCAGGCTACTCTTAATTTTTTATGTGTTTTTTAAGGTTTTTAAAGATTTATACCTCCAAATCACATTATACCCCCAATCAAATTCCTGGCTACGCCCCTGCTTGTCACCTTACCCTTAATTGCGTTTGCTGTCAAATTTTTGGTCCAGGGCAGCCAAGGAGGGTTTTAACCCCAGAAGCGCGTCCGAAAATAAAAGATGTGTCAAACAATGAAAACATTTTGGGTCGGGCAGTCAAAGGGGGTTTAACCTCCCCCGGCTACGCCACTGCTTCGTGCTTCAAAGTCGGAGACGACTGAGACAGAATTTCCTGAAAACAAAATTAACTGGGGGAGGAGCTACTTCCTTTCCCTTAAAAGCGATTCGAAGCGTCGCGGACAAATTTAGTCCCATTGACCAGCAGCCCACCGTACGTCAATTGAGTTCGTTTGCTTCACTCAACGGATTGATTTCTCTGGACAGATAGAAGTCGTTCGAACCAAAGGCATGGCAGGTGCGCCGCGAGGTTTCCATGACGACCTGACGAACGAGACTAATGCTTTTAATTTCCGCGGTTAAGTTTGGTGTTCTTTGAAAAGCATAACAGTGGTAGTCGAAGGGTACAACGAGGAAGCCGACTTAATGTGGTGGCGCTGAGAGAGACAGAAACAGTGAGAGACAGAGAGGCAGACAGATACAGACAGACAGAGAAACAAAGTAAACAGAGACAGAGAGGAACAAAGACAGAGCGCGTTGAGAGGCAGAGAGACAGAGACAGACTGAGAGAGAAGAGACAGAGAGACAGCGGAAGAATGACAGACAGACAGACAGGACATAGATGGAGGGAAAGGGTGAGTGGGGGGAGAGAATATTATTAGTTTCAAATCCTAAAGGTAATCTGAACTGAAACTGAGAGTAAAAGTCGCACTCTCGTCTGTGGATTGCAAGACGTCATGCAGTCGACGGTAGACGCCTGCTTTCGTCACTTCCTGTCGGAGAGACGCGTTAAGGTTGGATGAACTTTCTGTACTTGAGCACTTTAACGGCTCGGTTCATGCACCGTAAACATCATAAATTGTTTGTCAGGCGGCATACAGAAATAGATCAGGCGTGGCTTTCTCTCCTCGGTGACGTCTGTCTGGTCAGCTGCCAAAATTTTAGTGGGTGCACTTCCAGTTGCCGGTCAACATCACCTGAGTGGCGGGCTTCAGCTCCCGTTCCAAAAGTCCTCGTAGAGTCACGTGATTATAGTGCTCCGCTTAATGTCAAGTGGAACAACATGCAATAAGCAATGCTATAAAGGGAAATATTCAATTATAGTGGCTTTATCGATATGATATATATATATATATATATATATATATATATATATATATATATATATATATATATATATATATATATATACAAGGTTTTAAAGTGGTTCAGTAGAGACTGCCCTGTGTGAGAACCACTGTTGTTCCCGTCCAATCTAATATCCTAAACTACTGAGGTTTATTTTGAACTCGTTCACACTGTTGTGGCCATTACTACCCTCTCATCCAGTTCATTCCATCTGTCCACCACTCTTGCACTAAAAAAGTGCTGTTTGTGTCTGCCAGTGGCGGCTCCAGGATTTGGCGAGTGGGGGAAGGCCGTTGAGGTGGCAACTTCTAATCATGGAGGAGCCAACAATTTGTTGTTAGGTATGTAGTATTAAGTATAGGGCACCAACAGGGGGCCACTGGGGGGCAGGCACTCAATAGGAGGGCACGGGGCCCCGTGCCCCTCCTATGGAGCCGACACTGGTGTCTGTCAACCCGTTTCTTGAACAGTCTCATTCTACGTCCTCTGGTTCGACCATACTGCTTCATATCAACGATATTAGTAGAGTAATAGTAGGCTACTTGGAATATTTATACACAATGCAGCACATTGTTTTGGAACTGTAATTAATTTACGCTGTTATCGTGCGTTCCCACTGAAAAAAATTACAAAAAAGAACTGATTGTAAGTAAGTTTGTAAGTAAAAAAACACGCATCATTGCATATCGACGTAAAGGAATCTGGCAAAAAGGCGTGGGAACGCCGTGTTCCCACTGAAGAAAGTACGTTCTCTCTGTATGGAAGGATCGCAACTTTAAGAGAATAGCCTAATAAATGATTCGCAGTGTGACTGTATTAAGGATAGCTACTTGATTCGCATAATCCTAATATGAAGCTCGTTGTAATCTGTCGGACTCTTGTGTATTTCTTTGGCACTACTGCAAAACATCCCCCCATCAGAAAGAATTGTCAGTTGGATTGCAGAGAGGTCAGAAGTCAAGGACGTAATTCAATCGAGTAAATAAAAAAATAAATGCAGAATATACGCAGGGGGTAGCGACGGGGGAGGGTATATCGGTATATATACCCTCCCTCACAAAAAAATCAGACTACCTTAAAATTTTCAATGTGCTTTTTAAGATGTTCAAAGATTTTTGAGATTTATACCCCCAAATCACATTATACTCCCCCAATCAAATTCCTGGCTACGCCCCTGAATATACGTAGCTTTTCGTCTAGTCTCTTTCTATGCTCGTCTCGTATTTTTTTATAAACGAACGAGGAAAAACAAGAAGCGGTGGAAATGTGTGGCGGCTCCAGGATTTGGCAAGTGGAGGGGCCGTTGGGGTGGCAGCTTCTAAGCATGGGGACCAACCATTTGTTGGTAGGTATGTAATAGTAAGTATAGGGTCCCGACAGCAGGGCGTCACTGGGGGCAGGTATTCAATATGGGAACGGGCTCCTGGGCCTCCATGTGGAGCCGCCACTGTTTAGAGACGCGCCGGTCAAAAGACGACGGGTGTCTGGCTCCTCCTTTGTCGACCGAGGCTTTCCACTGGCTATTGGAGCGGAGATGACCTGTGATGAAGGCGATGAGTCCACTTAGTGTGCACTGATTGACCCGAGTCCTAAGTAACTGCACTGATCCCAATGACGCTATAATTATGGCCTTATTCTGATGTTCTTCAGTCATCTGCACTTGATGTCTCCAATTACACACGCTAAAAGTCTTTAATCTTAATCCATTTACGCAGTTTCTGATCCTCCTCCTCCTCCTCCTCCTCCTCCTCCTCTTCTTCCTTCTCATTTTCTTCTTCGTCGTCTTCTTTTTCATCTTCATCTTCATCGTTATCTTCTTAATCTGCCTCTGATCGTGCTGAAGACATGTGAACATGTGTGCGCTCATGATTCACCATCTCAGGGTCGAACCAAGGTAGGCGGCTCATCTCGGCGCAGAAATGGCGCTCCACCGGGTGAGCTGCACTTTTACTATTTCGTTAATGGCGACAAAAACGTGAAACAGTAATACGCAAGAAATATTCAGATAATAAATGTATTCAAATATCGATTATATGCCCGGTGAGAGTTGCAAGAGCGCGCTATTATCTGCTTGTCACTGATTGAGTAATGAGTGCTTAGAGTGCTCTGAGAATGAATGCTCATTAGAAATTTTTCTATCGTTAACTTGTCGCAGAAAAGAAAATTGATCGTTTTCAATGCCCTGGCAATCTCTAAGAATTCCAAATACTGTAATCTTCGAAAGAAGCGATTCTCTGTCTGTCTGTCTGTCTGTCTGCCTGCCTCTATCTCTCTCTGTTTCTGTCTGTCTCTCAGTGTCAGTCAGTGAGCCAGTGAGTTTTTTCTGTTTGTGTGTGCCTGTGTGTCTATGTGTCTGTCTCTGTCTCTGTCTCTGTCTCTCTCTCTGTCTCTCTCTCTCTGTCTCTCTCTCTCTCTCTGTCTCTCTCTCTCTCTCTCTCTCTCTGTCTCTCTCTCTCTCTCTCTGTATCTCTCTCTCTCTCTCTCTCTCTCTCTCTCTCTCTCTCTCTCTCTCTCTCTCTCTCTCTGATCTCTTTCCATGTCGCCTTTGCTTTGTAAAATTAATTAACATTTGGCCATCCACACATGATTTTAAGTTTGGATCAACTACTGTAGTTCAAGTGCAAAGACCATTGCATCCGCACAATGATAGGGCTTCAAAACAGTCTTTCTTGTGTTGGTGGGAAAATTTAATGAATGCGTCAATATTCATCTTCAGGGTGAAATTTCACACGGCATAAAATTGCTTTCAATTGTCTAAAATTTATACAATAGAAATTTTACACACTTTTGTGCAATGCCTGAAAATGTAATTCACCGCATCGTTAAGCGCGGTTAGTACTTATTATTATTATTATTATTATTATTATTATTATTATTATTATTATTATTATTATTATTATTAGAGTGACGACTTTTATAGCGCTATCTTAAAGCTCGGGCGGTAGTCGAGAGCACTTTACAGACGAGTTCCATAAGACGTACTAAAAAGGTAAGTTTTCAGTTTCTGAGCGAAACGGTCGGGGAGATTTCGGACCTGACGTCTACCGGGAGGAATTCCACTGGCATTTCCCCTTGAAAGAGATCTGTCCCCAAACTTAGCGGTCTTGGCTGGGGGAGGCACCACTAGTCTTAACCCTTGGTTCGATCTTAGGTTCGGACGATCTGTGTCCGACCCTACCCTATGTACCAGCTTAGCTAGGTAGTCAGGGCAGGTCAGGTCGTACAATGCCCTAAACGTCAGCCAGCAGCGTTTGAACAGTATCCTTTCCGGAACTTTCAGCCAATGTAGACAGTCTCGAAGCAGAGGCGTGACCTGATCTGTCCACTTTAGTCCGTAAATGAGCCTGGCAGACGCATTGAGAACCGATTGCAGCCTATGCAGCTGATTGGCTGGAAGGCCATACAGTACTCCATTGCAGTAGTCGGCCCGATTCAGGACCAGCGCTCGGACTAGCTTGATGACATCCGAAGTTGGCAGATATCGACGAATTACTGTAGTTTGATCCTCCTGAGGTGGTAGAAGCAGTTCCGGACCACTAGATCCAGGTGGCCGCCAAAGGATAGATGCTCGTCCAGAATCACACCCAGGAGGCGAACTTCAGGTTTCGGGACGACGTCGACATTCCCGATCCGGAGTGGCTCGTGACTGATCAAGTGGTGGCGTCTCGGAGTAGTGAACGTTATGATTTCAGTTTTGTTCACATTGAGAGACAGCCGATTCGATTCGGCCCATCGTTGAATCGCTGCGATACAGTCCTCCAGATCCGCTCGTAGTCGCTGCGCGTCGTTCGGTTCGCTCGAGCCTAGGACTTGGACGTCGTCCGCATACATGTGTGCATTTAGTCCGTACGAACTGATGATGCGACCGAGATCTCCGACATATAGAATAAATAACAGCGGGCCCAGTACTGACCCTTGGGGTACCCCGCAGGCTACTGGGCGTGAATTTGACTCCTGGTCTCCCCAGTGGACGGCCTGGTACCTCTCTGCCAGATAGCTGTAGCCACTCAAGGACTGTTCCGTTTAGACCATAGGAGGACTCCAGACGGCGGAGTAGAATGACATGATCCACAGTATCGAATGCCGCTGAGAGGTCTAAAAGACACAGTAGCGACATTCTTCCCTCTGCCGTCGAATCTATGATATCATTGACGATGCGGAGAACAGCCGTCTCAGTTGAATATCCCCTTCTGTAGGCGGATTGTTCACTGGGCAGAAGATTGTTGTTCTTCAGGTATGCTACCAACTGCCCGTTCACTACCCTCTCCAGTAGCTTGGATAGGAAGGTCAAGTTCGTCACTGGTCGGTAGTTATTGACGTCAGAGCCGTCGAGGCCAGTTCGCTTCAGGCGTGGGAAGACTAAAGCTTTCCTCCATGAAGCCGGAAATTCGGCGCTACTGAGCGACCGCACGAGCAACTCAGTGATGAACGGTGCCAGCGTCGCTATAGAATCTTTCAGTAGCCAGGTAGGTATTGGATCTAAAAGGCAATGTTTGGTAGGCATGGCTTTCACCATCGCAATTACCTCAGCGATAGTAGGCATTGAGAAAGATCCTAGTGCAGACTTTGAATAAGCCTCGTATCCTAGCTCTACAGGTCGTTTAGTCTTATCTCTGACTGCAGCGATTTTATTGTCGAGATGTTGATGGTAGTCCTCAGCAGTGAAATGTAAAGACGGTTCTGGAGTCGTACCTTTGTTACCGAGTAGCAAATCCAGGTGTCTCCAGGTCTGCTTCGAATCGTTTCCAGCTTGGTACTTGGTACTTGGTACTTGGTTGGGTGACCATTTCTGGGATCTAGCCGTGGTGCCAGAGGCCAACCAAGCCATTCATCGCTTAGGCGTCGATAAATTGGTAGCAGCGTTAAGCTGCGAAGGTAAAAGTAAAACGCGAGTCTAGAGAAAGCAATGGCAAAACTGCTCTAGATTAATGGCGTATGCCACATGCGTCGCTGCCTGCCTAGTACACGGAGATCAGCGCCGGACCCTACACGCGTTCGAGTATGTGAATACCTTTATCTTTAATAGACAAACAAATGCAGCGCAATTCTTATCGAATACTGTGAAGCGTTGAATTAAGTGACAGGTTTTATCCAACCACTCAAAATAAATAATCGAAAGCAATTAATAGCCTATTAGAGCGCTAAAATCATTTTAATTTTGTATAGGCCCTCTACTGCACGTCCACAAAACTGTAGGCTCAAGAGGTGACCATACATCCGCGAATCAAGATTTTGAAAATTTAATAGTGGTGACGTCTTTGTATTCAGGCCCGCCGAGAGAAATTCCGGGCCCCTGTGCAGAATGGCCGGCGGGCCCCGAAAAAATTTTAAAAATTGCTGACGACCCTTTTTTGCTTATCATTGGGCCAAAATTAAGCGACACGATGTCATGTTGCAACCTCAAAACTAGTGATGACCTCTTTTATTGTCGCTCTTTTGAGGTGAGCGTCATTTCACACTTTTCTTGGGGAGAGATAATCAAGCCAAATTTCAGCAAATTTTGGGCAATTATAGTGCAAACTTTGGGCAATTTTTGGACCAATTTTGGCAAATTTGAAACTTTTGACATTTTTGGGCAAATTTTGGCGTTTTTTTTGCACATTTCACATTTATTTATTTACTTAATGCATTATTTCTTCATTTTCATTGGGGCCCGCCTGCCCCTCCCCAAATGACGCCCCTGTTCACACTGTTCCTTTTATGTCCTCAGGTCAGGCCCCCTTTTATTGTTATTATTTAATTATGCATATTCATCATCGGCCCGGGCCCCCTCAAGACCGCCGGGCCCCTGTGCACTTGCCCCCCCTGCCCCCCGCTCTCGGAGGCCATGTTTGTATTTCAATATTCTTCAAAGTCACTAATAGAGTTAAATATTAATTCATGCCTTTTACTGTACATTTATTGTTTATTTATTTATTTATTTATTTATTTAATAATATAATCAGTGCGTGTCTTGTGTTCTCGACTCGGTTAGGAATACAGTATCACCGCTTTCCATATAGACAGTGTTTTATCCAGACTCCAGGCCTTTGCGGGGGAGGAAAATTGAACTTGTTTGGAAGGAAAGAGCCATGCAGTTCAATGCACAAATTTGTGTCAGTGCTGGGATTTTTTGTTTGGGGGAAGATTTTATGGAGGATTTGGGGGATCTCCCCCTAACAGGCCTATTATTTTTAGCGGGACAATTTATATAGCGCAATAAACATGGCAGACTGACCAAAGACAAGAGCGCTTTACAATACCTGCATTGTTACAGGGCTTTACATACTACAGGTATGGATAAAACACTGCATATAAACGTCATTCTGGCAATCTCCCAGTGCACTGTCAACAGCAGACCTATGACAGCCAGTGTGTGAAAGAGAGAGAAACAGACAGACAGACAGACAGACAGACAGACAGAATGACACGAGTTAATCAGTCAGAGAGAAAGAAGGGAGAGACTGAGAGATTAGCAATGGCAGAGACAGAGGGCTCTTATTGGAAACGTCGCAGAATCGATGAGGTAGCTTCGTTAGGAGCAGAAGACAGAACACGAAACCTAAAACAGACGAGTGACATTCGAAACAAAGGTCAGAAGAAGAAGAAGAAAAAAAGAAAAAAAGAAGAAGACCAAACATAAAAAACACGCAACACACGCAAAGAAGCGAATCTCCAAACTCAGCGTCGATAAAACACAAAATGCCGGACTGCAGAAACCAACCTAAACACAATTATCATCGACCTACATGCCATCGTAGAGTAGTAGTCTGACCTTTTTCTGTAGCTATTTCAAATTTAGATTAAGCGCCTAAGAGCTAAGCAGCTACTTAGGTACTACCTTCCCCTCCCCAAAAAAGCGCTAGACAAATTTACGAGGTTCTACTTTATTGAGTAATGACGTCTCTTTGGCATCGCATGGCATCAAGCCTTTCGTCGATAATTATGAAAATGACTCGGTCGACAGCAACATTGTCGTTGTTATGTTGCACTTATTTTTGTTGGTGTGTCGCAATTGATGGCCAGTGGCGGTTCCACGTGGGGGATGAGTGGGGATGCATCCCTCTCCCCGGACTTACGGGTTTTTTGTCGCTTGTGAAACCTATTTTTGGGTAAAAGTCTAGTAAAACTACGGGGAAAACTGCGGATGACCTTTTTTTGCTTGTCAAGCTATTTTTCGGTAAAAGTGTAATAAAATTAGGAGAACATTTTTTCTTTTGCCATCCTTTATCGGCAAAGTTTATTGATTACGTTCCCTTCTCTTTTCATCCTCCACCAACTTCCTATGAATTCATTTCTGCCTCAACCAAGAAATCCTGGAACCGCCACTGTTGATGGCACTAATTACTTTGAACCTCAGTTTCTTTACTAGCATTTAGTCTCTGCCGCCAATTCTTATCTCATGTCATCAAATTTGAATTATAAAGTTTTCAACCATGTTTGACTCATTGTTAGAGAAACAAGGCTGTAAAGATAAAAGCAATGTGGGCATATATTGACAGACAGAATATTTAATTTGTATATTACAAATTCTATAGAAAATTCGCCGTCTTTCAACCTGGGGTCCAACAATATTATTCAAAGCATCTTCAAAAGTTCTCGTGCTATCAAAGCCACGCTGGCTTTCGATTGAATCTTCTGATTATACCTGCTATTCATAGACTGTAAAAATGTGAATCGTTTGATTTTTGTTTGCTTGTTCTAAATCACGTGTCCCTGTCTAGATGCTGGACGATCGTGGTCTGGGGACCGACCGAGGCTAAGCAGACCAATCAACCGCGTACACGCATCGTTAAGTAGACAACTCAGAGCATCAAAATTGCCAGCGTTGGAATTCTTTCATGTTGTCCGACCATCGCCACAGCCGCAACTTTAATTAGCATCTGAGAACATTTGCTAACGCGACTGGCGCAATAGGACAATAAATTTAATCAGGACGTTCTTTCTGTCAGACAAATGGCTGGCGATTTTTTTAATCAAATTTCACAGGACCTTGGTCTTTTCATCATCTCTAATGGCTCTACAAGCGGCGCAACAGGGGTCTTTGAAAGAAATGGCGGAACAAAGATGTCCATGGGCTAGGTTAAACCACGAGTTGGGTTGGGTTAGGTTGGATTGGGTTGGGTTGGGTCAGACTTTCGATACTAATGGTGGGCTGGGTTGGATTGGGTCGGAAAATGAGCCATGGTTTCATCGGCGGATTTTATTAAAGGCTAGGGTAGGCTACCCAACTAATCCCATCAAAACAAAACAGTCATTGTTTTACCATCAACACCAGGTCTGTCAAGCCTCTATTGTTACTTACTTATTTACATATAAAAGCACAGTGTCACGCATTCAATCCCATGTTCAATCCATAGACCTTAATATCACATGATTCAATCTGAATGACGTCATAATTTTTAACGTATATTAATTATTATGCAGATAACATGTATGATGACGTACTAAACATAAATCCGCAACTGGCTAAGGCAGAAATGCAGATTGCAAAACACATATTCACACAGAAAATTTGTGAACCATCAATGTCTTCAAACTTGAGAGTTTTTAGGTTTTTAGTTTTTTTTTTTGGTTTTAGAGTTTTCTGGTTTTGGGTTTTTAGGTTTTTAGGGTTTTTGGTTTTTAGGGTTTTAGGTTTTAAAGGTTTTTAGATTTTAAGGGTTTTTAGGTTTTAAGGGTTTTTAGGTTTTTAGAGTTTTTTTTTTTAGGGTTTTTAGGTTTATAGGGGTTTTAGGTTTTTAGGTTTTTTGGTTTTTAGGGTTTTTAGGTTTATAAAGTTTTTAGGTTTTAAAGATAAAGGGCGTCTTGAGATAGCTAGTTTCTTGTATGACAGGTTTTACAGACCACAAAAATATTACAAAAATGGATACCCTGTTTGACATTGGCCTGCAAAGGACTATTGCTACAGTAAGCTATCGATATGCTAAAATTCAGAAGAGTGATGAAACGGATTATATCCACAGTTTCTTGTGTCTTCATCTTCATTGCATCAAACCGTACTAGGATAGTCAATATATTCTGCTCCAGTTTTATTCTAGAGCGTTCGAAATGCCATGAAAATGGTGAGCTACAGTACTGCTCAAAAAATTGTGAACAAACGTGGATTTCTAAGCAAAACGAAATTTACGGCTTGTTAAAACATTGCAATCACAATACTGTATTTTTTCATTAATGAGACTGTTCTATGATTGAAATATTGCACGTTATTACCAATTCTATAGCTAATGTATGAAACCTTCGACAATAAATTGGGTGGTCTGTAAGTATATACAAACTGTTTTAAATGAAACCAGAGGCCTCGGGAGAAAGGGTTGTTCTTCTAAAAGTGCTTTTGTAGGTATTTTGCGCAACATTGCAAGAACCTCTCTGCGCCTATCGCGTGCCATAGTTCTAGATCCTATAAACTGTCGTACTTCGTGTAAATATAAATACGATTGATTTTAAGCAGGGCTAAACTTTCTATTTGGGGAAAAGAGATAGACATATTCTCTACGGAGTCTACTACCTGCGATGCTTCATAGAGGCCAGCGTAGACGAAAATAGGCGATAATGCTGTAAGCCAGGCTTAAACCGTTATAAATTTTACAGTTTTTGTCGCACAAAATTGAAGACAATTTCATTTCTGTCGTCTGCAATTTACAGAGAACGAACCTTCTTAAATGCGTCCTTCTTGAGGTGCAGGGAAGTGAGCTAATTTGTTTAGAATTTCATGTCATGCGCTACTCTTTGCCAACGTAGGCTAATAAGAAACATCAAAAACGCCATTCTCAGATGGATTCAAAATTTGGTTGAAGGGAAGAGGATCTGAGGTGACAGGACTATAGTTGAAGATACAAGAAAACGTATAAGCAAAACAATATCTTGCTTAGAGATAGCAATCTTACGTGGAGTGGAGAGAGTGGCCTGTCTGAATCAGACTTGCAGATCGGATCTGAAGGTATTGGAGGTATCACTTATCCATTTGCACAGCATTCATTCGTCTCATCTTCGACGCTTGTTAATTAAGCAACCTGGTGCAGTGTTTATTCTAGCCACCTTGACATCGGGGGGATTTTGAAATGTTTGGGGGGACAAGGTCTGAGTCTCCACACTTTTGGAGGGGAAATTTCCATCCCCAGCCAACATATAAAAATTTGTGGAAGGAGGGATTTTAAAACTTGGGGGGGAATTCCCCCCCCAGAGAAGGCCTAAAATTAACACTGAACCTGGTGACTGGAAGGCCACTTTGCTCTGTGCATCAGTGGCGGAATAGGGCGGTGGGGGCACTTGACCATTTTCGAGTCTAAAAAGTCGACAAGCAAAAGCGTCGTCAAGGAGTTTTGGCACACTCATGTCTCTATAGGCTTATATTGATTCTGTTTAAATCATCCTACCAAGCCACCCTCCCACCCCTATCTAAACGGTTTTGCGCAAATCCCACGACTGTTCCCAGCCAGAATGGGTGGGGGAGCCCGTCCCCATATTCTCCCGTGGCCACGCCAGTGTTGAGCATCAACTTCGAGTTTCTACTTATTGAACGCACAAAGGTAATCTCCGCAAATAGGTCTGACTGATTCTGTCAGCAGTGGCGGTTCCACGAACTCTTGGTGGGGGGTGCAATGAATTTCTATGAAGATCCCGCCAATTGTCAAAAAAATTATATGTAAACGGTTTAGAAGAAATCTGTAGATTTGATTCAGAAAATATAATGTTCAGTATTGACAACGAATAAAAGCCATTTTAGTCTGGTTGTACAAAGTCATAGTGCAAAATTGAGTTTTCTATTGCTGGAAGCGAATTTGTCGATGAAATTGTCTATGGATATGTCCATATCTTTGTGGACATACATCAAGGCTAATCCGTTTAGACGATCATCTTCCAATGAAGACGCATTTTTGTGGGCCAGTCATCCCCAACGTGGAACCGCCCCTGGTCCTATTTTTAGATGCCATATATTACGATCCAGTTTTCTTCTATAACCCAATGGTAACGCGTGTCTACGTATGATGAATTTAAGTTGTGTGCCGTATTATGCATTATGCCTTTGATTCACGGGGGTGCCATCTATTATAATAGAACGAATGAGCGTATACTTATTTCAAGGCGCTACACTCAGCAGACAGTAAGTCAAGAGATTCATAGCCATAGTTAAGCATGTGGCAAGTCCTTCTGTTTTAAGAACCACAGTAAGACATCAACGCACGGTCTGTCAGAATTGAGATAGACGCTTAAATAAGCTCCTGCTGGGTCTATATGGGGCCAAGTCTCCAGCGGGACCGGGGGAGGGGGGGTTGCTTACTCGGGCAAGATTTAGGAGAGGAATCCCTGCCTAACAGTGCATATCACGCCAGTTTGGAGAAGTGATATTTAGATTTTGGAACCGGGCGCAGAATCGACTTTTAAAGAAGCGCTAAAAGTGATTGTAGAGATGTTTTGAAATTCAGCGTCGTCGACCAGTATTAAGTACATAAGTACCTAAGTAGTATTAAGTACATATTCATCACCGTCTAACTTCTATAGCGCCATTTTAATAATGTCTTTGACATCAGCCGATGGTCGCGCCTTGGTTTGAATCGCCATCCTCCGCTGTCGAATCCAATAAGTAAGAAATTAGATACTTCGGGGGCGTCGTTAATAAAGTAAGTGTATAAGTAAGATCTCGTGAATTCATATAGTGCCTCGAGGGTCGTACCATAGTATATTGGCGCAGCCCCCGGGGGCTGTCATAGGATTGGCGCAGAACTGTAGAGTAGTTGGGGGAGCAGTGTTTGAGATTGAGGAGAATACAAGAAAGTTTAAACCTCTTCACAGGACGACGTTTTTGTCTCTTAGATCCAAAGATGTCGACGTGTCTCTCTATTCCGGATTCTTGGCTACGCCACTGCCACAGAAGCTGCTTATTCTTAAAAACTCAACTGAATGTTATCTTGCCCTAAGGCGGGCGAAGCAATTGATCTTCTCAGAGTGGAAAATGTGAGCAAAAGTTTGACGACTTTGTTTGCAAGCCAAGAAAATAAAACATTCTTACGAGTTTCTGGAAATACGTAAACGGTCAAGAACAAGTATTTTACTCTACAACATTGGAGGGCGTGTTCTTTCTTTCTGTCGTGCTTTTCAAAGCGACTTGGGCACAGCTGCGGCCACATAAACCGCTTCCCTGGCTACGCCCGCTATGCAGCCCCTAGTACAGGCTAGTAGATTAGTCAACCTGCTCTGTGACAAAATCCTCCGTTTACACATATGTCTAATGACAATTCTCTGATTCACATGTTCACTCTCATGACATATATATATATATATATATATACATGTTTGTATATGTATGTGTATATGTAGAGAGAAAGAGACAGACAGACAGACAGGCAGAGACATAGACAGAGACACAGCGAGAGTGCCAGAGTGACAGAGAGACAGAGTTGAAGGGCGAGGCGGCACACGGTATACACGGAAAGCAGGTGCAATGTCTTATCGCATATAAGGCCTATGTCAGTGATTCCATTGGATCGAGCGGTCACTGACACAGTCAGAGTCGTCGTGTGTCCGCAGCAGAAGGAAGACCGACAGCGACAGATCGCACCCGGGTAGTACGACGTCCGCACTTTCTCCATCACGTCTCGTTATTGCCGACGTCTCGGGGGGGGGGATGGCACGACTACAACCAGCATGCAACGAACGACGATTTCTGCCTTAATTAAAACTCGTTTCGTTGCTTTCGGAGCAGGTATAGGCCTATACAGAGAAAACGCCCTTTTACACAGCACACCCACCCACCCACCCACGCACGCACACACAATTTGGACATTCAAAAGAAAGACGTAAAGCATGGCAGCATTCAGAATATAATACCGCAGAAGTGCACCAGATTTCATGCATTTTGACCCAGGGATTGTGAGCGCTTTTACAATGAAACAGGGCGGTACCAGTTTTATTAGTCCATACTGTATTCACACTAGGCCTATATATATATATATATATATATATATATATATATATATATATATATATATATATATATACAGTATATAGCTGTGGTATATAATATACATAATTATATATATCCCGAAAGTTTTACGCAGGAAAAGGAAAAATGTCCGGAGACATATATGCACTTCTGCATATATATACATACATATACATATATATGTATATATAAGTATGTATATATATATACACACAGGGAAATTATCAGGTTCGCCCAAAGGCAGTTAGTTGGCTGGTAGCAGCTGATAAAAAATTGATAGCATTGAATCCATCAGACGAGGAGCTACACAGCTTAATTAAAAACCTGCAACACTATATATACCTTCGTCTTGTGCCTTTATCACGTCCGCTGTTTATCATGAATTAACGGACTTTACCACTGTATAATACACACCGTATAGTCAAGGCAGAGTACGCGTTTCTCTCTCTCTCTCTCTCTCTCTCTCTCTCTCTCTCTATATATATATATATATATATATATATATATATATATATATCTACTCCCGAGACCCGAAGTGCTAATAATCGCTCCTGGTTGTTCTCTCTTTCCGACGCAACGAATAACCTGACCGTTTAATGCCGTCTACTAAATCTGCTAAAAGCGCATAATTGATTCTATACTCGCCTTTCTCTTTCGACAGGAGTCGACATTCTCACTCCAAAGGTCGTAAATATTAACCTATTAGACCTAATTCATAAAAAGAGAACGCCGAACTATTTTTGTGCCCTTTGGTGGAATGATGTCAATTGTACTTTATCATTCTTCCCCCACTCGCTTCCTCTCTTCTCGATCTCTGTATGTAACTGTGTGTCTGTCTAGGATCTGTCTGTCTGTCTGTCTGTCTGTCTGTCTCTCTCTCTCTCTCTCTCTCTCTCTCTCTTTCTCTGGCTCTCTTTATGTCTATCTCTGCCTGTCTCTGTCCGTATTTGTGTGTCTCTGTCTGTCTGTCTTCTGTCTCGGGTATGTATCTCTGTTTCTCTGTCTGTCTCTGCTTTCTTTCTCTTCCTATCTCTCTCCCTGTATCTCTCTGTATCTGTATCTCTCCCTGTTTCTTTCTGTCTGTCTGTCCGACTCTCTCTCTCTCTCACTCTCACACACACACACTCTCTCACTGGAACACTGAGATATTCTAGTACTTTATCAATTGTCCCACGAAGGCTTTGATTACCACCTCATGCTGTCTCTCTTGTCAGCGTCTCGACAACTGTTTACTTGGCGCAGGTGCGCGGTTGAGCGTTTCAATCCGCGGATAAAGGACCTGAAGTCGGGAAGAAGAAGACACGCTGATGTTGCATTGAGAAAAATTCAAAGACGCCAGTTTTCGGATCTTTCGTACCAGGGTTCTCGACAAATTTCGTGGACACAAAGAACTGTAAACAGTAGCAGGCGAGAAACCGAGAACCAAATTAAGGCAATTACCGGAGAACGGGCAGATAGGGTCCGGTCGACTGCAGGCAGACCAATTATTCTGCGAACAGAAGTACAGTAGAACTTCATTATAACGTACTCAGCGGATCTGTAAGATTAATCACGCACTACATTGCGGTACGTTATAACTGAGGATTCGTTATAACCGAGCCCGTTATAACGAAGTTCTACTGTAGCATGATGGTCGTCGTTAAAAGTAAGTAAGATGGGGGACGTTGACTGGTTTGTTCAAACGAAAATTCACGCGATTTTCTTCAAATGCGACGACGGATTTCAAACGTAACTAGACCGGGACTCCCTCTGTGTTAATTAATACGATCTCTCTGAATCTTCGCAAATTTTGTCCGGTGCAGTTTTCATGATTTTGTCGTATTTAGATTGAAATGCGAGAGGTCTGGAGTAAACTTGGATTTAAAAAGTGGTTAGTCCAAATCAATATACTTTCCACCTTGCCTATGGTAGCCCGTTAAAAAGAAGAGAGGGGGATCAAAGTTCAAACCTAGAGGCCTAATAGAAGTTTACGCTTATGGCGAGCAAAAAAGTCCGGTGGATGGATGCATCCTCACTCATCCCTCACGTGGAACCGCCACTGAGCCTATGGAAGGTCTAGCTATTCTTACAGTAGGCTTATATCGATATATGCAAAAATTCAGCAAAGTGATGAAAGGAATTAAAACCACATTTTCTTGTGCTTCCATATTCACTGCGCCAAATCGTTGTAAAATGGTCAATAAATAATATTAGGCCTATTATGTCTCAAGTTTATTCTAAAATGCCACAAAAATGGTAAGCCATCTGATGCGACACAAAATTCAGTCTTTCAAAAATCTATTCTCTTTCAAATGACTACAAAGTCGATCGAGAGATGAGCGATGAACCTTATCTTAAGAATCAAACACTTCTTATATTTGCCACATGTCGGCAATACACTCATTCCATAAATTGTTAGTTGTCCTTTTTCACATATCGCCATATATATATATATATATATATATATATATATATATATCCCGAAGGTCTTATGAGAAGAAATAAAAAAATAAAAAATTGCCCGAAGACAAAAGTTAGTGTGTTAACTCTCGTCAGGTCCTTCGAGGTCGGCCACGAAAAAGTTCCTCGAAACGATATTGCATTGAAGCGTTGTATGGCCATGGACAAACGCTGAAACAGAAAGCTTCCTTCCCTTTTGTCCCCGTTTATATATATATATATATATATATATATATATATATATTATAACATCTATCGTAACATTAATACACTGATCCTGAATGGACTGGTCAGTTCCACCAGCAATAGAGTTTTGTACAGATGCGACACGACGTTCAAGCAACTCCACTTTCCTATAATTCCTGCATTTGTCTCCTCTAGTCTTCAGGTCTAAGCTTAAATCCTTCCTTTTTCTAAAATCACATCCTCCATAGCTGTAACAACCTATCCTCACTGTCCTTTGGATGTTGACTATTGTCTGGCTGATATATATTATACCTTCCCCATAGCTATTTTAGGAGAGGCTGAGCGACTAAGAATAAGCAGCTACTGCTGTGCTGCTTTCCAAGGCGCTATAGAAAATTTAGAAATCCACGAGATTTTACTTTACTTAGCCTACTTTATTTACTTTACACTTGTTTGACGTTCCAAAATAAAATGCTTAGACCGAGCCATAAGAAAACTGTATCGTGGCATCCATGTTGAGAATTAGCCTAATTGAAGTCGTATCAAGGAACGGTTTGAATCGTCCACCACTGATAATCTGTTTGGGCAAAAAATCGTCTCTCTTCTCCGAAAACTAAAACAGTTTTAATCGTGAGTGGGACAGTGGAGATTCTTGAGTTAAAATAGAGGTTCCGAAACCCGCAGGCAAATTGTGGTCCGCCAGCTCCCAGAAAGTGGCCCGCGAGATCTCGCTATTCGATATAATGTATCTTAATAGCTTAGAAATGTAAGTAAAGTAAAGTCCTTCCCAAGCTCTCAAGGCTAACCTCAAGGCTCATAAGGGCGGCGCTGATCTCCGTTTCAAGGTTCTCAGTCAGGTGACTGGTGCAGATTGCATGATACAGGGCCAGTGTACTCACGCAATGCGCCTGTTTACTCCGCGGATTAATCAATCCGCTATTCAGTTGCATCTGGCGAATGAATCCTGAGTCGATCTCAGGGCTCCTGTGTGAGTCGAACCCGCGACCTTCTGCTCCATCGTCCAACGGTGTTACCACTCTGCTAACTTACCGACGTCCAAATAGATAAATATCAACTAAACGAAAGTTACAATTTGAAGATGAAAGTTCCCTAAGCATCGAATCGATTTTTCATGATAAGAACCTGTAACATCTGTGGTTTTAAAAGTAGTCTATAATTTTTTTGTAGAAGTTTATGACCCGCTTAGGTACCGAACATAGTAGATAGATATCAACTCCGAAGAGCTTGGGATCCACTGGATTGAAGACATCTCTTGTCCGTATAGTAGGCCTACTTCGATGGCGTGGCCGCTGTGCTGAGTTGGGGGGGGGGCGGCAGGATCTCAGAACGCCGTCGTTCCCGGGGATCTTCTGCAGAATATCCGGCGGAGATCGTCTCGGAAATTCTGGTTCATGAATGAATAGATCATCGGATTGGCGACGTTGTTTGCGAAGTACAGGTAGAAGACGAAGGCGTTGTACGGCACCAGACCCAGTGTCATCATGAAGGCCGGTAGGAACGTCACGATGAAGACGACCGTCACGACAAACAGCATGACGGCCGTCTTCATGTTCACTATCCAGTTCGAGTCCAGCGACCACGACTTCCGTCTGCCCGTCCTGTTTCCGTTTCCGTTTCCGTTTCCGACGTTCGATTCGGCGCGTAGAAGGTGGTCGCGTAGAACTATCGGGGCGTTCGTGCCGCCGTCCCTCTGTTCGCAGGCGATCGTCACCATCTCCTGCATCATGACGCTGTCCCGTTTCTTCTTCTTCTTCTTCTTCTTCTGCTGCTGCTGCTGCTTTTCATGCAGAGAAGCGACCATGGAGTGCGACTTGCGCTTTTCTCTCAGACGCCGCCGGCGACGCAGTAGCACCGACCGGTAGATCAGGACGTAGAGCGCGACTACCGTGACGAGGCAGACGAGGTAGAGTCCGTTGTAGACCTTCTGGAAGTACCACTGAAAGTCCCTGCTCAGTAGCAGGTCGTTTGGCGCGCAGACCCCGTCGTAATCCGCCCGCCGTTCGGAATCATCCTCGACAGGTGGTTGGTGGTCGCTGTTGTTGTGATTGGTCGACGGTGCTGGTTTAAGGCAGACGATACCGCCGGGGGCTCGAAGTTTTCCCTCCGCCGCCGCCGCCGACGGCGTCTCGTTCAAGCGATTCGGGGGTGCGCACAACAACAACAACCGCGCCTCGATTACATTATAATTCTCATCGCGAGGGGCTTCAGAGGTAACCGTTCTGCCGGGTACAGACGATGCGGCGGTCTGCTGTTGCAACGCCGCGGGCCGGTAGTATACCCCGTACATGAGGGACACGCAGACTCCAATACCGGCCGCAAACAGCCCGAGTCCCACTGCCGCCCGCTTCGCCTTGCGCGTGCTGCCGGACCGAAGGAACGGATGGCAGATGCAGAGGTAGCGATCGACGGCTATCGTAACCATGATCAGAGCGGAAAAGGGAATGTTCGACGTAATGAGAAACTGGTAGAGTTTACATACGACGTCGTTTTCGATGACAAATCCAACGCTTTCCATGAACACGGTGTAGGGTATGACGACGAGGCACGTGCTGAGGTCGACGCAGGCCAAGACGATTATGAGAACAGTGGAGACGAGTTTGTCCTTCTTCTTACGAAATACCCAGAGGACAAGTACGTTGCCGGCCACTCCGAATGCGCTCAGCGTGACCAACAGAGTGACAACGGAGTACAGTTCCACCCCTGTCAACACCGGCGGACCTCGTTGGTCCTTCGTGTCCAGCGACTCGGCGAAGCCCTGGTGCTTCCGGTCGGAAACTCTACTGAAGTTCATAACTGTCTGAAATTCAGGGAAAACGGCAAAATTTATAGAAAATCTTAAATTTTGTCCATAAGCGTTAGTTTATTGTCGTGGTTTATTTTCCAACACAACTCATATTACATAGCGCTAAAGACATATCTCTTTAACATTTCGTTTTCATATAATAATATATAATGCTCTTATCCATGACCCTAAGCTATATTATTGCGCTATACAAATTGTCAAGACAACAACAACGACAACAACAACAACAATAATAATAATAATAATAATAATAGTTCATGATTCGCTTAAGTTTACATAGTCAAAGTTACGCACCAATTAGTAATAATATTTGCAAAAAAGCAATAATAGGTCTACATAATCTGCAAGAGGTAAGAAACAGAGCTAACGAGAGATTGAGATGTACAGCTGCCGATAGTTAAACCACATCAGACGTCTACCTGGAATTCCCCGATGCAAAGAGAGACTCTCATACTCTCATAACTTATACTTAATAGGACGGCAAAAAGAAAGAACGAATCTATGGTCGATGTGTATTAAACTCGCTAAGAAATAAGCTTTTTGTTTATGTCAACGCCTCTATCTATAATAATTAATAATAAAAAACGTGTTTTTGCGAGGTTAGTAGTTGGCTACATTAGCCCGTGTGAAAACCGCTCTGTATATCTGTTTTTTGGCGCTTACAGATTAGATGAGGTCAGCCCATTCTCGATGTCGAGCTTTGGGACTGATCCTTATCTCCGGTTTCACAGGAGTTGCAACGCAGGTGATTTATGCCACCAATCTAGAGCAGTTTGTCAGCGTTTTCTCTAGGCCCACGTTTTACCTTCGAAGTGCACTGCTGCTACCAATCTATCCACGCCTAAGCGATGAGCGGTTTGGTTGGTCTCTGGTACAACGGCTCGATCCCGAGTAAGTCACCCAACCAAGTACCAGTCTTCTGGTTGCCTCACTGCCTGTCCAAAGTATCTTAACTTCCTCAAAGTATCTTAACTTCCTCGACTTTACGTGATACAGTACAGTCGAACCTCGTTATCGCGTATTTGGCGGGTCTGTAAAGTTTCCTTATGCACTTATTCTCAAAAGCCTGCATGCAACTCTCGTTTCCTCTGTTCGATTCTCTTGAAATCGTGTAATGTGCTGTTTAATTGATGGGCGAATAATGGGGCGGGGGTAGTAAAATCAGACGATAATGACAGTGGCGGCTCCAGGATTTGGCAAGTGGGGAGGGGGCTGTTGAGGTGTCAACTTCTAATCATGGGGGGCCAACACAACCATTTGTTGTTAGGTATGTAGTATTAAGTATAGGGTCCCAACAGGGGGGCCACTGGGCGGGGCAGACACTCAATAGGGGCATGGGCCCCCTGGGCCCCCCTGTGGAGCCGCCACTGTGTTGTAGGCCTATTATGAACCAGACATCTTAATACGCCGCTCTTCCCTCGATCGCCCTACTAATCATTCCGCAAGATATTCGGCAGGACTTTCATTTAGTTGATGTCCCTCGTTCTCGTACAGTCATTGGCGTTAGTGTGTAGTATGAGGCGTTAGTGTGTAGTATGAAATGACTGTGTTGTGCTCTATTTCGAACACTGTAGATCAAAATTGATAATGATATTATTGTTATTATTCTTGAAAAGGTTAAAGCAGTGAAGATGGAACAAGAGGAAAATGTGGATTTTGTCGGAGAATTTCTTCAAATCGATTAGATTTTTGCATATCTAGGTCCTATACGCACTCTATTCAACAAGCCTTCAATTGGCTTCTCTCACACAGCGAATTAATTATAAAACTTGTTTCCGATGTCTATAAACCCTGTCGTAGCAGTGGCGGCTCCAGGATTTGGCAAGTGGGGGGGGGGCGTTGGGGCGGCAACTTCTAATCATGGGGGCCAACCATTTGTTGTTAGGTATGTAGTATTAAGTATAGAGTCCCAACAGCAGGGCCACTGGGGGTGTCAGGCACTCAATAGGGAGTGGGGGCACGGGGCTCCACAGGGGCGGCCACTGAATAATGGAGGAAATAACAGCTATACAAAAGTGAATCTTTCATAAGATTAATTGATTTAAGAAGTTGAATCATACTATGGATGCAGGTGGGGTTTCTTCACGAGAGAATGAATAACGACTAAATCTGTTTAACGTTACTCAAGGGATGACCGGGTTTATTGCAACGCGGCATTATTTGCGTAATGGCCTTCTGCACGCCATTTCCCCCGCAAATTCTGAAAATTAGACGTCATGTGATCTATGCAGTCTATAGCGACAACAAACTGACCTTCGGCGATTCCTGTCTTTCCAACGCATATTAAAACAGTATTAGAGATGTTGCATTTTTCTGCTTTCTATATTTCTATTTTTAGTTTGCTGTATGCAATTCACCGGCGACGGTTCCACGTTGGAGATAAGCGGGAATGCATCCCCCGCCCGCCGGACTTATTTTTGCATGTCAAACTGTTTTTGAGTAGAAGTCAAGTACCTTTTTTGCTTGCCAACCTATTTTTTGGTAAAAGTCTAGTAAATTTCGGGAAAATTGCCCTTTTTTGCTTGCCAGTCTTTTTCTTTTTCGGGAGTTTATTGATTTCCTCCTTCTCTTTTCATCCCCCACCAACTTCCTATGAATTCATTTTATCCTCCTCCCACCAAGAAATCCTGGAACCGACACACTGCAATTCACTGCATTTTATGCGAATTCTTTTCCAATAACTGTCCGAACGAGTGTCATAACAACGATGCCAGAAACTAAATAAATTTGATTTGGGGGTGTAATGTGATTGGGGGGGGGGGGGTATGAATCTTAAAACACTTTGAAAATCTTTAAAAAACAAAACATTTTAAGGTAGTCTGATTTGGGTGTGATTACCTGGATATACCGATATAGCCTCCGTCGCTACGTCTCTGGTCCTAAAACGATCAGCTCAAGATTTTATTTCAGGCGCTGAGCGATCTTCATTTAGAACGCATAATTACCAAGAGAACGGGTGACATCTTGCGAAGCAACGAGCTCTTTGGCGCTGTCTTAGACGGTTGTCAGTATTTCCAATTGGATTTCTTGTTTATTATCTAGTCAGAGAGATGTCAACCGCTGTCACCGCAGAAATCTCCCATCGCATCTGCATTCAGCACCAGCCCTGGTAGTCGACGGCAGGCGCGGGCCATCTGGTCCGAGGTTGGCAAAGCGCCGAGGTCGGTCGCTGAAGCCTATACGGGGGGGGGGCACGTTGAATGTCGTCCTCTTAATCTTGAGAGGGTGACGTGAATGTGTTATGCGCCTCGACGGCGAACTTGAACGCTCAGTGCTAAAGCAGTGATTTGTTGTTCTCGATTCTACCAGATGGAAGTCAGTGGCGTAGGGGAAGGAGGGGCGAAAACCTCGACATTTTCTCTTCTCCTTCTTCTCCCTTTAGTATCCTACTCCTTTAACGTCAATTTTAAAATATCAAATATTTAACTTTTCAAATATCGAAATTTTACATATTTTAGCATTTGTCTTGACAACTTTTTTCCTCTATTTAATTGTGATATTGACGATCTTTGGTTCCGACTTTTGATACTAATAAACAGATTGATTGATTGATTTTCGAATAAAAACTAAATACAAAACTACAAGGAAAAAACTAGAATAACGTCTTCAAGAAGTCCTTAGCAGAAGTTAGCACATCTATTGTTGTTTCCTTAATTATACTGTGCACTGAGTTTAGAACTAAAAAATTGTACGCGTTTCTTTGTAACTGATCAACTTGAAATAATATGTAGGCCCTAATGGTTGTTGATTTGGAAATAAATCCTTGATTGATTGAGTGAAATATTCTGTTCCAATCATTCGACCTACCCCTCCAGGAAATTTCTCAAATGGTTTTGCACAAATCCCACAACTGACTCCACCCAGAATAGGGGCCCAGCGCCCCCCCTCTTCACGTCGCTAGCCAATGATGGCAGTTGAAAGTTAGACGAAACCGGTCAGTTTGTCCCAGACCGGATCAACCATAAAACTTTGAGCGTGCTCTTAGAAGCTCTTTTTCATATATGCAGATTAAATCATTCGCATTAAATTTACTCGTGATTTAGTAATCTTCAGACAGAAATTTTCAAATTGCTTTAACCGAAACTGCAAATGAATGACGGCTTCAGTTATTGGTATCCTCCGCTTAAGTTTCACCTGAAGTTATCCTTGTCCAGGTCCGTACTGAGACATTTCTATCTAGCTAAACACGATGACGACGATGACGACGACGATGATGATGTCTAACACTTGCTAAAGGGAAGAAGAAGAAATAGATAAATACGGAGACAGAGAAAGAACGCCAGAAATAGAGCACTCGATGTATGGGGCTGTCCATTAATTACGTCAACAATTTAGGGGGAGGGGTTTGAAAAAGTTTGACAGTTGTTGACAGGGGTAGGGAGGGTCAAGAGAAGTTGACGTCAACAAGTTCACTTTTTACAAATAATCAAAAAATAGGAAATTCATGGAATACTACTTATTACAATGGAAAAAATCATGGCAATAAAGGTCATCAACACCACATTTTGACACTCGATGAGCAAAAAAGGAAAAAATGGTAAAAATGGTCATCACCACAACAATAATAGCCTTGTTATTGGGACCTGTCATTGATCTTGGGGGTGGGGGTCAAAAGTTTTTGACGTAATTATGGGGGGTAAGTGAAAGTAGACAGTTGCTTACAAGGGGAGGGGGTCAAAAATTGCCCAAAAATTGTTGACATAATTAATGGACAGCCCCTATAGCGTTGATCTGTAAAAGTTTCTTTCACGTTCTTCCGGATTTCTAACGTAATTTCGCGATAACTGGTCTCTGGAATGATCTGGTCTTTTACAACTGGATTTGGAGTACCACCGATTGCTACCGCCGGGTATTATAACTGGCGCTATATGAAAGTGCATATTATTATTATTGTTATTATTTCGAGTTCTTCTTCTAAGATGTCGGACGTGACGATGCATATAGGTATTCGCTCTCCTTTCCGTACAACAGCCGTCGACAACTCTTCCGAGAACTCATTTGCAGAATAACAATCGTTAAACTACGAGGCTTCACATCGACAAAGCGGCGGACAATCTAGTCGAGTAATCGGTGCTCGAGGCATCCTTTGTGTGTCGTTGGAGTTTAGCGGTGCGTGTTTATGTGAATGTGTGTGTGTGTGTCTGCAATCGAAGGCTTTTTCTTGATTGACTCTTAAATTGATAATCTAGTTAAAGTGACGGCGAAAAAAAGTGCAGTTACAATTAATTATTATTTTGTCGAATGCCCAATTTCCATGCGAGACGCGTGCAGGTTCACCATTGGCTTGAAACATAATTGTGATGTCTCGTGTTATTTTATGTAACTTTTGATGTTCACAGAAACTCGACATAATTAAGAAGATTTTGACGCCAGTTCATTAATGGCTTCGGAAATTAGCCATTTCAAATAGAAAATACAGTAGAACTTCGTTATGACGTACTTAGCGGGGGTCTGTAAAACTTAGTACGCCATATCCGAGGTACGCTATATCCAATTCCATCCAAAACGATAGCGTACCACATTGCGGTACTTTATAACCGAGTACAAGTTATAACCGAGTTCGTTATAGCGAAGCTCTACTGTACAATACCGGCCATTATTATGTATCTCTTATGATTATATGCGGCTACATTTTGGGGTCTTTTATATCTCTTCTTTCTGTCTAGTATCAAAAAGAGAGCTAATGTTGAGTAACCAGTCATAAAAAATTGAAGACTATTCTCCATATACTGCACGTTGTCTCGCATTGTTAGATAGAACTGTCGTTGACACTTAAAACTTAGCATATTTTTAAGTGGCTTAGGAGGCTTACTGCCGGTGTGAAGGCCACTAGGGGCACTAACGGGCTTGAACCCGCTCCGTCAGCCTGACGCTCCAGCACGTAACCCACTCTGCCATCTTCCGCCCCCTTTCCGCCCACTTAATTCGCAATTGTTTGCACTGATCCATCGAATGAGAAAATCAAATCAGAAAAGACAATCTGACTGTATGCGAAACGTTAAAGGTCAAGCTACGCTGGTGTCTATAATATTATATTCTTTTTAGGAAGATTCGACGTAGGAAATCACAATTAATTATTAGGATCGTTGCACTTTATATTTTAATCAGAATTTCGCTTTAACGAACAGATCTTCGATATGCAGCGCCAATAAGTCTGCAAGATTTACAACCTATGTCGTTGGCGCAGTCAGGGTTCTGGAATATGGGGGACATCGACATTTTCGGGTGAAAAACGCCTTGACGAGCAAAAAACGTCGTCTCATACCACCTATCCCTCTCCCAACTACTCAACGGTGTTACACAAATCCACGACCGGTTCCGTCCCGAATATGGAGGGGGGCGGAAGCCCCTCGCATCCTCCTGTGGCTACGCCAATGGCCTGTGTTGTCGATTGCTAGTAATAATTAATTCGTTCCTCTAGAACTGCGTTTATTGCCACAAGGGGCTGTCCATAAATTACATCAACAATTTTGGGGCAATTTATGACTCCCTCACCTCTTGTAAACAACTGTAGACTCTCAGTGACTCCCTATAATTATGTCGAAGACTTTTGACCTTTCCCCGAGATCAGTGACGGGTCCTCTTTTTGGTAATGACCTATTTTCTATTTTTGCTCATCAAGTGTAAATATGTGGCGGTGGTGACCTTTCCTACTTGTCAGGCTTTTCGGACTTTTCCCCGTTGTAATTATAGTAGGCCCTAGTATTTCATGAAATTTCCTATTTATTTGATTATTTGTAAAAAAAATTGTTTCCGTCAACTTCTCTTGACCCTCTTCCTCTGTCAACAACTGTCAAACCTTTTCAGACCTCTCTCCCCTATTTTGTTGACGTAATTAATGAACAGCCCACATATCGCTAGTGAGAAAGTCAGTCAAAAACAGCCTGTCGTTAATAAGGAAGGTAACTTCACAACTTTAAATGAACAAGTAACGCTGCGTCGACACTCTCCAACATACGAAATTAGTAATGTCGGTTGTCACAGAGCAGCGATTTTGAACCGTTTCTTCAGTGTGACTTTTCCTAACCTTGCGGCTGGTCCTATACTGTGTTCTTTGTCATGATCACCACACCGCAAAGTAGCAGCATGATGTTCTTGTTCGTTAAATAAAGATGAAGATTTGTCGCCGAGATAACCACCCGAATGCTGTTCTCTGTCAGTAATAAGGCAGGAGTAGACTAAGGGGACTGCGAAAGCGTTTTTTTAATATCCAAGAAACACATTCATCATTTCTGTTACAAAGACTCATTTGTCATCTCTATTTCTGCGCAATTTTGAACCATGATAATATAATAATATCAGTAATAAATAATAATCAACTGGGTTTTAAGTGGGTTTAGTAGGATTTCTTCTGTGTTGAAAACGACTGTCGCTCAAGCAGCCCTCAAATTCTCAATAGTCCCTCTAATTGTCTGTAGTCTGTGTGCGCACGAAATTTCTTGTGCGCAAAATTTGGCCTATATACATGGAAAGTCAACTTCTGTGCTCGCCCAGAATCTGTCCGAAATCAGCATTACTTATTTGCTAACAAGCTAATACGTCTCAGAACACTGTTATCGGTCAATGGTCCACTCTTTACAATTTTCCCATTAGTCATGGGCGTAAACTTGGACGTTTTGGAATCTATGACAAGAACTTTTATATGCAGCTACGGACGATAATCATGGGTGGCATTTCCTTCTTCTCCCCTACTCTAGCTTTCAGCTATCAGCGGCGTAGCGACGGAGGGCATATCGGTGCATATATACTCCCTCCAAAAAATCAGTCTATCTTAAAGTTTTTATGTTATTGTTGAAATAGCAATGACTAGTTAAGCAATGACCAGTTAAGATTTATAACCCACCCACCCCCAAATGTATACGAGATTTAAACCCCTCCCCAAAATCAAATTCCTGGCTACGCCGCTGGCAGCTATGTCTAACTGCTGTACGAACATAGTGTGACTCTAGACATTTAACGCCTATTTTCATGAAAGCTCGTATAGTCCTTGTACTGTGTGATATATTGCCGGTATTGTCATTTGTCGGCGATATACAGTTTTATTGCCGTAATCGGCATATATTTTCACGCCTGGAGGTGATCAATTGTGAGATTAACTTCAATCCGAAGCAGAATAAAGTAACGCTATGCAGAGTTGTTAGTCATGATGCAGTGCATGACACGCCAAGCAATAACTGAATGGCCAATCGGCAACTCGGCACAGCCTCCAAACGCATTCATATTTTTCACATCACAGCGGACTAGCCAAGGTTCCGGTATGGGGGTCAGAGGGGGTTCACGTCGACATTTTCGAGCAGAATGTCGCCGACGAGCAAAAAAGGGCGCGTCGATGAGTTGATTTCACGCAGTTTTCTCTTCAATCATGCTACCTACCCCCTACCCCTACCCCAAACGAATTTCCCGCCACTACTGATCCACGCCAGAAAAGGTGGCCACGTCAATGGTATTCAGAATCAAACCGAGGTGCTTTTATGTGCCAGAGAAAACGTTTTAATTTCAAATGGTGCGACCGATGTTTTCTGGGCTGTAAATCGTCTTGTAGATGAATCAAGATGATCTATGTTCCGAAGAATAGTACCTATTACACAGCTCAGGACTGATGACTGCCTTGTTTCTTCGCAGCGTTCTTTTTTTGGCGAATGTGTCGTAACACGCGTTCCGTTTCCGAAACAAGCAGAAGAATATTTTTAAGGCGGTGGAAGACCATTGTGGTCCGGTCTACTGGTATCGTCGGCCGCTCCGTGTGCACGGCGTGTCTTGACAGGGAAACGCCCATTTTTACGTTTTCACGCATGCAGGCAACGCTTAATAAAATGGAACGCCGGTATACTTAGGACTATATCGATCCGTCTTTCACCTGACTGCACGCTGGAAAACGTTTTCCACTCTGGGGTGAGGTGAGGGGGGAGGGAAGGTGATGATGACGGGGTCAAAGTCGAATAGGTCCCGTCACGCAGTCTTATGACACTCCGCCGTCGGCCAGGCATGCTGCACACGAGAGTACGAGCGAGCGAGCGTTTAGCTCCGATCGCCATCGTCTCTCGCCGTATTTGAGGTGCGTGAGAAAAACACTAGAGGTCTAATTTATTGAGACCGTTGTAGGAAAATACCGGAATACTGCTCGATATATATGTATGGAACATTGATCTTATGTGCACCTTTTACACAGAATCTCCATAGCACTTGGACCGTGCTCGTATCTCGACACGCAATGTCGCCACTACTCGATAGTAGTGAACATAAACAATTTTGAAATCAACGCGATTTCGAAAAACAGGTCAAAGTATTAATAATTATTGTTGCTGACTGTAGGTCTAATTACAATTTATTCAAGCTCTTTCATTTAATGAATACCTCTAAAGTATAGAGCTTGTTGAGTTTGGCTCTATTTAATGCAGCTCACTTGAGACCAGGGATATTTCTAGGATTGTGAATTTTGAGGGGTTGTCGACCTCAAATTGGGGGTGTCCGGAGCTAATTAGTATGCATTTTTATGCATACCATTGTCACATTACCATTTGGGGGTGTCGACCTCAAATTGGGGTGTTGGAGGGTGTTAGGGGTGTAAAAATATCCCTGCTTGAGACCGAGTGAAATAAATTCAATTTGTGCCATAATTCTAAGCGCAGAATACGATTCAGAATCATAGACGCCTAGTTAAATGAGAAGTAGCCTATATGCAAAGACAGTATTTAGAGTTTTTACTGTGTAGGTCTTTATATAATGCATGCATGAGCGCCCACACATTGGGGGGGCAAGAGGGGCACCTGCCTCTGTAAAATGCAAATCTATTTTTGTCACTATGGCTTGGACTTTGACCAATATTTTCACACTAAAACACTACCGACACGCAAAGTGAATTTGAAAAATTCCACACTCTTTCATCCCAGTTTACGCCAATGCTGATGGCAATTTAGTATTTCATGCATTGTCGGTCGCGAATAATATAATTAAAGTTAAACTATCGGCAGACTGCAACGCTACGTTTTTAAAAATCTCCCACCCAAAAGCTTTTATCCGAGACGTGCAAAGCTTCGGGCATTACAGTCTTTGTTTGACGGACTCACTTCGCAGGCGACATTTAATTACTAATGGCGCTTAAAATATCCCCTCTCCTCTCTCTCTCTCTCTCTCTCTCTCTCTCTCTCTCTCTCTCTCTCTCTCTAATCTCCTGCAAGTTGTGAGGAACGGTGTTCAGATCCAGGCCGAGGGAGAAACCTTTATAGATTTGTTGTGTCCTACCCCAGGCGGGCCAGGCGCTGTCCACGCTTCTCAGCTGCAAACGAGCGCGTCGTTGCAAAAGCGTCAACTTCTATCAGGCCTCAATAATCGAGCCCCCAATCTTTTGTATACCATAGAGAAGAAAGAAGGTATTGGGGTTGAGCACCCATTTTTTCATCCAAGTTTACGCCAATTGACCCTTACTCGGTGAAAGAAAATGGTGGACAAAACTGAAGGCGCCTTAAAGTAGATAGAATTTCAAATTCACTCGGTTCTCCTGCCGTCTATGAGTCTATGAAACAATTTTACCTGTGCTAAATCAGTGGTATAGACAGCATCTGACGTAGCACGTTAGTAATAGACCGTAAGAAATTCCGCACAGCTTCCAGTGACGTTTGGCAAATTTTGAGATTGAAAAGCCATCTGACCCTAAATCAGACCTGCGTTGGTAGCAGCATATTTTATACATTTGGAAAAATGAGACATTTTCTCCCAAACCTGGAAGATAGACACTATCATGGCCTCTTTATCCTCCTCCTCCTCCTCCTCATCATCATCATCATCATTCTCCTCCTTCTCCTCATCCTCATCATCATCACTATCTATGCATTTATATATATATATATATATATATATATATATTCTATGATGTGTGCTTTTTATACGAAGAAAAAAATTAGGGAAAACATAGAACACCTATAAGGAATTATAATGGGTAGTTTTAAGGCAGTTTTAAGGCATAGGCATGATGAGGGGAAAAGGTCTGGAAAACCTAGTTGCAACTGGAAAGGTGGAGGGTATGAAAGAGCAAGAGAGAAGCAAAGAATGACTTTATCAAAAGCTTGTTGTGTGACATGAAAGACATAACATCAGCAGTCACCTGCATTCTCTATGCTAACACGAGTAACGCCTTAAAGTAGATGGAATATGGATCTCCCATAGCTCTGGTGACCCACTGATTAACGGGCTTAGGATTAATATTATCGGATTCTGTTTCAACGTAAATCAGTATCTCTGTCTGTCTCTGCATGTCTCTCTCCCTGTCTGTCTGCCTCTCTGTCTGTGTTTGTCTCTCTGTCTCTCTCCCTGTCTATCTGTCTGTCTGTCTGTCTTTCTGTCTATGTCCCTGTCTCTGTCTGTCTCTGTCTCTATCTACAGACTCGACGCCACATAATATAACTTACACAGCGCAAGACTTGATTGCAGTTTCCAGGATTAACGTAATCTCAGAATCGACGATTAGGACACATGCTTTAGATTTATTTCAAAGGGACGAACGAGTTCGAATTGTTTTTAACGAAATCGGTGGATTTTAAGGGGAATGATCCACTTTGTCCTGTAATCCCTTCCAGTCTCGTGGACTGCCTACGAGAACGAATTGAGGGAGTAAAGAACAACATCGAATTAATAAGAGGATGTCAAGATCGAACAAAGTGGAAATCCATAAATCCATGGTCGCTAACGTAGAAATACACAGCACCTAAAGAAGAAGAAGAAGAAGAAGAAGAAGAAGAAGAAGAAGAAGAAGAAGAAGAAGAAGAAGAAGAAGAAGAAGAAGAAGAAGAAGAAGAAGGAAGAAAGAAAGAAAAAAAGAAAAAAAAGAAAAAAAAAGAAGAAAAAGAAGAAAAAAAGAAGAAAAAAGAAGAAGAAAAAAGAAGAAAAAGAAGAAGGAGAAGAAGAAGGAGAAGAAGAAGGAAAAAAAGAAGTTAAGTTCACTTTCAGGTTACGAACAAAATATTTGCAATGCATTTTTGCATCCACTCTGTGGTTACGACGCCACTCCTGATAATTACATGTCATGTTGGTGTAAGTTCTTTACAGGCTTTGAAAAACTATAATAGATATACTATAATTACCAACGACACAGGGGTCAAGGGTAACATGGGTCATGAGTGAGGGGTTCAATGGAGGCATATAGGTCAATTTTCGTGACCCATTTCCATTTCTGTGGCGGCCGATAAATAAATACTGGATGCATCTGCGGAAGATGCACTATAGTCGCGTACGCAGACATTCCAAAACGGACCCCCCCCGTCTCCCCATTAAAGGTGCCCTGAGGGAAAAAAATTTGACGCCGACCCTTGCTTGATTGGGAAACCATAGTTCTTGGCTGTGTCACTGTTGGCAGAAGAAAAGAGATGCCAATAATTAATTAGTTGTGGCAAAGCGAAGCATAACATAATACTTTTTGAATTCTCACAATCTTACCCGGTTCTATTCATACATTGACATAGGTTGGAGCCAACGTCTGCATCTCCTGCACCCATGATCACACCCTGGAATCATTGCAGCACTTTTTAAAACTAGAATGAGGGTTTAGAATTTGCCTCAAAAACTTGGAATATTCAGCGATTACTGCACATGTTGATATAATATTAGTTCGCTTACCAACATAAGAGCTATTCCATTGACTTTTGAATCGAAACTCACAACGTAGACGTCATTATTTCTACAGCAAAAGCCCCGTTAACATGCCCTCGGCTATGACAACGAATTCAATTATGATCGATCGAGAAACAGATGATTTTTACAGACTCAGCCAGCACTAACTTCATCGGTTAACATGAGCGCTTTAAGCCGTGGTCCTCAACAGTCCAGATTACCAGAGTTTCACTGCATTATTGACGCCAATTTCAGTTTTGATCTTATATCAATAAAAAGCCAAGACTTGTTAATTAAAGAATTTTTATCCCGCTAATTTAATTCTCGGACTCCCCCCCTACCGTGTGCACCCCTGATTAATCAGTCGTTGTAGAGTATAGGCCTAATTATTGCCCTAATACAATAGCGCCTTATGACACAGGCGAACGAAACGAGACGAACAGATTAGACATATCGCAGAAATGTCACAAGGAATAAGCTGCGCTTAATTAACACAAAAAATGCGATCACTCGATCACTGATCGATGCATGTACACTTTGGCGGACTAGTCGTCATCGTCAATATACAGATATATGAGTGCCGTTATATCGCGCTCTCACACCTGTGTTTGTCCTGCACTTATTTTGTCAACGGAGAGAAAGGGAGAGGGAGAGGGAGAGGGAGAGGGAGAGGGAGGGAGAGAGCTCTTCGGAGTTATGCGAACAATAATTTCTTGCTTAGGATAATTGAGGATGAAGGAAGAGTAGTGGTAAGAGGCCGCGATAAGTTAAACAGGTATTCCCTATTCCCTATGCGCGTACAATTACGATTATTACGTACGATTATTTACAGTCTGATTCTTTGGTCCACGTATATAGAATTCACTACCTACTATGCTAACTGACATATCAAACTTAAATAAATTTAAATATAAATTAAAACAATATATCTTAGAAGAATAAATGATTTGTATATGTAGACATTTACTTAAGAGATTATGTATTATTATAATTATTATTATTCCAGGACAATTTTTATATAGGTTGTCCATTAATTACGTCAACAATTTAGGGGGGAGGGGGTTTGAAAAAGTTTGACAGTTGTTGACAGGGGGAGGGGGTCAAGAGAAGTTGACGTCAGCAATTTCACTTTTTACAAATAATCAAGATATAGGAAATTTCATGGACTTACAGCATTACAATGGAAAAAAGCATGGCAAAAAAGGTCATCACCAGATTCACCACCACATTTTGACACTCGATGAAAAAAAAGAAAGAAATGGTCATCACCACAAAAAATAATAACCTTGTTATTGGGACCTGTCATTGATCTTGGAGGAGGGGTCAAAAGTTTTTGACGTAATTATGGGGGGGGTTAAGTGAAAGTTGACAGTTGTTGACAAGGGGGAGGGGCAAAAATTTTCCTAAAATTGTTGACATAATTAATGGACAGCCCCATAGCGATGTAACATAGTACAATACCAAAATCAAAAGCGCTTTAACAACGCTGACATGCCAATGAAGAAGGTCCGAAGGTGGCGATGTTAAAATCCGCTCGGGTGATAGAAAGGACTCGCTGCCGAGTAGAAATCCGGTGATACTACTACTACTACTACTACTACAACAACCACTACTACTGCTGCTGCTACTTCTACTACTACTACTATTACTACCTCTGCTATTATTATTATTATTATTATTATTATTATTATTATTATTATTATTAGTAGTAGTAGTAGTAGTAGCAGCAGCAGCAGCAGCAGCAGTAGCAGTAGCAGCAGCAGCAGTGGCAGCAGCAGCAGTAGCAGCAGCAGCAGCAGCAGCAGCAGCAGCAGCAGCAGCAGCAGCGGTGGTGGCAGCAGCAGTGGTGGTGGTGGCAGTGGTGGTGGTGGTGGTGGTGGTGGTGGTGGTGGTGGTGGTGGTGGTGGTGGTGGTGGTGGTGGTGGTGGTGCAGGTGGTGGCAGCAGTGGCAGCAGTGGCGGTGGCAGTGGCGGTGGTGGTGGTGGCGGCAGCAGCAGTGGTGGTGGTGGTGGTGGCAGCAGTGGCAGCAGCAGTGGTGGCAGCAGCAGCAGCAGCAGCAGCAGCAGCAGTAGCAGCAGCAGCAGCAGCAGCAGCAGCAGCAGCAGCAGCAGTAGTAGTAGTAGTAGTAGTAGTAGTAGTAGTAGTAGTAGTAGTAGTAGTAGTAGTAGTAGCAGCAGCAGCAGCAGTTGTTGTTGTTGTAGTAGTTAGTAGTATTCCCTAAAGTCTGAAGTTCTGAACTAAACCTAGTCCTAGCCTAGTGGGTGGTGCGAGAGTCAAGTGTGTTTGATTCATTTAGAACATTTACAATGTGACTTAATAAAAAAAGAGGTGGGCGTGTTATTATATTTTAAAATGGTTCTTCTTGCGTTCTTGCCAGGCCCTGGTTGATTCGGTGTTGAATTAATTCGTCGCATTTACCCTCGATGATTTACGTTAAAATAACAGAAAAGCTCACCTCGATTTGTTGCTTCCGAGTGAATGTACAATATATTTAACTTTGCTGCGTCAATTGAAATCGCGAATTGAAAACCGACAAACATGTTGCGTTGTTAGCGCTCACTGAGGTCTACGGCTGACAACCATCGCTACTGAATTTTCGTAAGCCACAGAATGTGCGTATACTCTTTTTACTTGCAAACGTTCTCTTTGTCTTACTCGAAAGGTTAAATCCATCAGGCCGCATCTTTGTCTCTTAGCGGTCACCGGCAAAGCCGTCCATTCGAATGAAGTCAGTTCCACTTGCAAGCGGCATCTTGTCCTTTCGGCAAACAGAACCGGATGGACACAGAGCAACGGTACGTCGCGGCCGCTCCCGCAAAGGTGAACGCACCGAACGCGTCGACGCGACAACCAGACGCATGTGAAGCCGAATTCACTATAGCCCCGACTTTTATACCGTGTGCGCTCGCTCGCCTGGCTGTCTGTGATCCTACACTATAGATTACTTGGCCATCTTGTCCTCTGTCCGGTCGTTGCGTTGTTTGCATAAACAGGAGATTTTCTATCTATAAAACTCTGCGTCTTACTAGATCTTCCTCCCGAGATATGGTTTTATGTTTCTTTAAAATTTAGGCAGATTCATTGCAGCGAAATAGTTCTATTCTCTCGCATCTCCTTCTAGCAGTGGCGGTTCCAGGAATTCTTGGTAGGGGATGAACAATTTCTCTGGGAAGTTGGTGGGGGGATGCAAAGTGAAGAGGACAAACAAGAAAAAAAGAGAAAAAGGTAATTGCTAGTAGTGTTTTGCTCACTAAATGCTAAGAAACCTTGCCCAAAAAGGTCGACAAGCAAGAAAAAGGTCATTTGCAGTATTTTTCAGTATTTTTTAACTCACCGGAAAATAGGTTAACAAGCAGAAAAGGTCATCCGGAACTCCGGTGGGGGGATGCATCCCCAATCATCAACATGGTGGAATCGCCACTGCCTTTTAGTATCTCATCGTTAAATGTTAATCTCGAGCAGTGAACACGGTGACTTATGCTTTTTGTAATTAATATTTGGGTTTTGTGACGTTTCTCTCTGAATTGTAGCAAAACGATTAAAAATTGTTTCAAATTCTTTCCAGACACTGTTCGATTTGCCCCCTCCCCATATTCCGTCACCGCCGCCGCCGCCGCCGCCACCCCACCACTAGTCTTACCGTCAAATACAATCCTGGCTGTGACGCGCTACATTTTCCGGGACGAATGGTCAGCGAGCAGGAGAATTAAATCGCTTGGAAAGGATTTAATCGGGATGTTTGTCCAAGCTTAGCGTCGGACATGACAGACAGAGACCTTTCGTATCCGTTCCTCCTCCTCCTCCTTCTCTCTTCTTCTTCCTCCTCCTCCTTCTCCTCCTCTCTTCTTCCTCCTCCTTCTCCTCTGACCGGTCGTTCGAAAAGCCACTGAAAGCGCGTTCTATTAGCGACACGCAAGAGCGATTAACTCGGCATCGATCCGTCGTCGAGAAACGCATCAGAGGTCGTTTATATGGCGCCGTCGCGTGATTGATCCGAAGGCCGAAGGAATTAATTGGAAGTCGAGCAGCCGAAGAGTTCCGAGGTAAAGTCACCTGTCGTCTTTCTCAGCGAACCGCAGTTGATGGAACACGGCGCTTAGATCGGGCACGTGACCAACGGAGGCGATCTCCGTCTTAACGCTCTGAAGCTGCTCATTTGTTAACAACGACGACGACAACAACAACAACAACAATAATAATAATAATAATAATAATCGTCATCATCATCGTCATGACTGAATTTTCGGTGGCTTGGTAGTTCTTCTACGTTGAAAACCGTTGTCACTATAATAATAATAGTAATAATAATAATAACAATAAAAGTAATTATAGTAGTAGTAGTAGTAGTAGTAGTAGTAGTAGTAGTAGTAGTAGTAGTAGTAGTAGTAGTGAGAATAGTAGTAGTAATAGTTGTAGTAGCAATAATAATAATAATAATAATAATAAATAATATAGTGATATTGATATTTATAATTATTATTAACTAGACAATTTATATAACGCAATAAGCATGACAAAATGGCCAAAGACAAGAGCGCTTTACAATACTACTACTACTATTACTATTACTATAATTATAGTGATAATAATAGTGATAATAATAGTGATAATAATAATAATAATAATAATAGTTATAATAATAATAATAATAATAATAATAATAATAATAATAATAATAATAATAATAATAATAATAATAATAATTGCATTTTAAGTGGCTTGGTAGGATTTCCCTTATGTCGAAAACCGCTGTCTCTCATACATCTCTCTCTAGTCCAACGTCCAGCCTCTGTTTGTTCGTTGCAGCTGTTGTCTTTGAATCTACACACAAAAAACACACAAAACACAGATCGTACAATTCCAAAACAGCACACGTATTTTGCATTGAACCGAATGCTTTATCATCTTTCAGATCCGGTCTTAAAACATAGCCTACCTGTTTGACTTGGCTTGTCCCCTTAGATTGCTCCCCTGCTGTTCTGACTGATCTTTCCGGATTGACCTGGCTCTAATTCAATTTGGATTTGGTGCGCCATCGGCTGATGCTCTGGACATTATGATATTGGCGCCATAGAAGTTTATTGATTGATTGATTGATTGGCACTTTGAAATTGCATAAAGGTGAGCTTCATAACGTCTTCAATGTTTTACGTTTTAGGCTGAATGAGAGGTTTGACCAGTCTTTACTTCGCCGCCTTTCCTTCCATGGTCTAAACACGTTCACATGCATGTTCAGTTCACGACTGTGATGATGATGATGATGATGATGATGATGATTATGATGATGATGAAGACGACGACGACGACGACTACAATTAATTATACGTTTCGTGAAAAGTAATGCGGAATTCCATTTTAAAAAAGAAAATCGATGCAACGGAGTGATGAGAGAAAAGAAGATAGAGGAGGAGGAGGAGGAGGAAGAGGAGGAGGAGGAGCGGGAGGAGGAGGAGGAGAAGGAGGATGAGAAGGAGAGGAAGAAGTGGTCGCAATGCAAAGCTCAGAGTGAATCGTGACGATTCACATAGCGCCTATACTACAAAATAATAGTTGTCAGCAGCTGCAACGTTAGTCACAGGCGTGTCGGTCGCTGCCTTCGAAGGTGTGAAATCCGTCAGAAATTTTGAACGAGAAAGTGAAGAAATCGATAATCATCTGACAGGTTGGAAAAGGCGCGCCTTGCACAGATGACAATTCGATTTTTAGCGATTAAATTTTTATACTGTCAGTGGCGTCAACTGACAGAGCAGAATGCGGAAGAAAGTGCCGGCACTGAATAGAGAATTTAGCACGATGATTCAAAGTGCATCATAAACTGTTCGTTTGAATTATTAAATTATATAAAATATACTCGATTTCGAATGTAGGACCCGACTCGAGTGCTTTAGGTAATTAATCTAGAGTAACTGGCCGATGTTTCTCTAGACCAGCGTTTACCTTCGCCAGTTTACCCAATTTTTTATTTATCTAGTGGGGTGGGGAGGGATCGGACATCTAAAACCCCAAATTTTCGACTTCTACCATGGAGAGTTGGCCTCGACTAACCCCCCCCCCCAACCCCATGTAAGGTGCTTAAAACAAACGCGGCTTACGTCATTTCTCGATCACTTTTTCAGTGCGTTTCGCCGCTAGGCTATTATACGCTTGGGCGAATTGATCACGAACTGACATGTCGTGTCCTCGTCACCTGTCGTACCAGAGGTGACTGATCGTATGAAGGGAGACCCGGAGACAAAGGGCATCTCCTCAGGAGACTCCGCTGCTGCTTTCTCTCATGTTTAGACGTGTCTGCTGTCTGCTAAACTGCGGGAAAGTAAACCTTTCGTGTGACACTTCAAACGATTATTCAGCGACGAATTCAAGATGAACGTCAGTTGGCGTCAAATTGTAGCGAGACATTATGCATACAGACACAGATCTAATACAGGGTAGACCCTACTGAACAACTCTAAGACCTATTATTATTATTATTATTATTATTATTATTATTATTATTATTATTATATACATCATCGTCAGCAATAGGATTTGCAAAAATTTGTTCGATCGTATTTTTAGACTACCCTAGAATATACAAGTCTTTTGCCTTATCTTTCTGCCTGTGTGGTTATTTCTACAATTAATATATTAGGCTATATTGCGACCGGAATATTAATAAATATCTATGTTTATAAACACGCCTCTTACCTTTTATAGCTTCTTACTTTTTATACAGTAATAGAAACATTAAAAAATTGAAGCCAGTAATTTTAGGCAGAACTACTAAAATACCATTTGCGTTTCTTGTTAATCCAGTCAACGTTCTCCGGGATCAGGGATAACGCTGTGGGTCATTTTCGACTTCCAAAGCTGCTACCATTCAGAGTCAGACAGGGGGTCGGCAGTTTTGGAAAGCCATATTAGAGAATTTACATCGATACCCTTTCTGGTCGTCAATGCAGAATTGAAGAGACTGCGTGAATTATAAATGAAGGGGTAAGGGCGAATTTCACTGCCCAGTCAGAGCGTTTCTCTATACTGCTCTTCGAAAAAGAGAAAGCCCTTATTTGTGTCGCTGAAAGTTTATAGTCTTTGCGACACTTTTAGCTTTTACAGCGGCGTACCTCTAGGAGTCTAGGGACAGATGAGCGGCGGTGCTCTTTGCTCTATTCGGCGACGAATTAGAAGAATCTGAGAAATCTGACTTTGATCGCATCATAGACCAGTTCGCATCAGTATTAACGCAAGAAAAGCGCATTTGCGGTTTTTTTTTACAAATCTCGTGTCAGTAAAACGCCACTATTTGTTAATTAAAGATCTGTTAACCTGTCGAATTAATTTTCCGACCGTCGTGGTTTGGGCGCTAAATACCCTATAGGCACGCCCCTGAAAGCAGGAGATTACAGCGCATTGCGTATAGAGCAAAAGACCGAAATTAACAACGGTAGGGGGGGGCGGAAGATGGCAGAGTGGGTTACGTGCTGGAGTCAGTTGGCGTGAAATAGTAGCGAGACGACGTTTGTGATTTCAAAGTTGTGTTCTGGCAAAACGTACACCGACAATCCGACATACAGTATATAATATATATATATATATATATATATATATATATATATATATATATATATATAACTACAGTGTAAATCATTAAATTATAGAACAGTTCAGTGCACTTAAATAGTTGAGTAAAGAATAATCGCATCGAAATACATCAAATGTCTCAAAGGCAAATTACCCGCTATTGTTTTCCATTACTGAGTCAACGTCTCTCGAAATACCAATGGTTCTGTTGCTTGCTTACCTACTTGCTTACGTTCGGTCGTCATAATCGTCTATGCAACGCCAAAAAACTTGAAAACGAGTTAACATCTCCTCCTTGGAGCCTTAAAAAATCCACTCTTTGGCTTTATGGATATACGATGTTTCCTGCATTCAAAGCAGAGACAGCCGAGGTTAAGTGCAAATCCTTCCACGATCCATCGACGGTCTAGACAGGCGATTCGATTACGCTATTGCACGATCCTGTTTTCTGACTGTCTTCCGTTACCATGGACGCGTATTGACTGTCGATGGAAGTCGGGAATGACCCTGATCCGCAAGACGCTGGAGCCAGGTCGAGATAGTCCTAAAATGGAGACAGCAGACCAATCATTTTTCGGTCAATATTATAATTATAATGGGCGGTCGGAATGTTAATACCAACGTTTTAAAAAGTGAAAGAAAACAAAGTAGGCTTACTACTGCTAAGCTATTAAAGTAAGTAAAGTAAGTAAGTAAAATCTCGTGAAATTCTATAGCGCTTTCGAAAGCAGGTACCGTGGTAGCTGCTTATTCAGAGGCGCTTAAACTACTGTAACGTTGAAATAGCTATAGACGTAGTTTAGTGGTCAGCTGGGCAACGTCAATTCCAGAGAAAGTAGTTACAGTGTATATTAATATAAATACTAGATGTCACCTATATATACAGATTACAGATCATAAATTGACTGCCAACGAAAACGATGCTAATTTTAGAATTTTTCTAATTTACATTTTAAAGATTTTATACGTCATCGAAAAAATTACGTTACTTGACCACCTGTTTTGCCCCGTTTTTACCAAAATTGTCGACGCGTGCGTCCCCTATTCCAGAACCCTGGTGACGCCACCGGCAATAATTAATCCGCCTTTCGTTTAATAGAGAAGTACGTGATCATTCAGTGCCCAACCTCTGAAACGCAGATGGCGAGGATGCGGTCAAGATCAAGAACCAGATCCATGAACGACGGCCTCTGATGTGGACTCTGATGCCAGCAGTCGAGCATCATGTCGTAACTTCAAACAGAGAATTCGCAACCAAAAAATTCACCGACCAAATCAAATCAACTCGAACCTGCACGCAGGGATATTTTTACACCCCCCTAACACCCCTTCCAATTTGAGACCGACACCCCCACCACACCCCACCCCATTTCAGCTATGGGATTACTTTTTGTTGCTTGTCAGACTTTTGGCAAGGGGCCCCAGAATTTACCCCCCCCCCAAAAAAAAAGAAGATAAATCCTAGAAATAACCCTGCCTACATGGAAAGACGTGCGAAGTTCGATTTGCCGAAACTGGCCGAAGAAGGCTCCAAAGACGATCGAAAACAAACATAAACACGCAAGTAAGTAAGATCCTGTGTGAATTTATATGGCGCTTTATAGGTAGGCCTACTGCCGCAATAAATGTTTATATTTATCTTAGGCGCTTTGATACTACAGTGTAAGCCGTTCCATAACACATCGGTGATCCAAAATCGTTGCAAGTAAAAACAGATGGTTACATTTCAAGTGACGAATGAGGCGGCTTTTCCATTCTGTGTCCCTCTCTCAGTAATCCGAAGAGTTTCTCGACTGGAACCGAAGGATAGGGCGTTCCACCGAGGGTGAATACCTCCCACAGCAGAACTCCAAACGACCACCTGTAACAGGACTTTCTGATTGGCACACAATGTGGGGCAGACGCAAATAACGAAGGTTACGAAACGGTATTCGACAGTGCTTTATCCAGACCCCAGGACTTTGTGGAGTGGGGGGGGGGCAAATTGACTTGGCTGGAGGGGAAGAGAAACAGTTCAATGCAAAATGTTCAATGTGTCACTGCTGAAATTTGTTTGGTCGGTTGAGGTTTTGTGGGTTAAAATCTCCCCAAGACGGACAAGCATCAAACTTCATGTTGTGGTGGTGGTGGTGGTGGTGATGATGATCGTGATGACGACGACCACAATTTACAACAATGAGAATTTCTATCTTTTATACATGTATATTGTATAGGCTTACTTGGTATTACTCTACTTGAGATTATATAGACAATGATTTTAAATGTGGTTAGGACTTGATGTGCAGAGCCGTACGTGTAGCTAGAGTATTCGGCGCCCGGGGGCAAGGTATCAAATTCTCGCCCATAAACTGGTGATGGCCTTCTTTTGCTTGACTTTTGACGACGTTGGAGGAGCAAAGTTGCGCCAGAAAGCGGGGGTGATGACATAGGCGGCGCACTCCTATCGGCCCCGTCGGCCCAGGCCGGGGTACTTTTGAAGGTACCCCGGCCCGCCATAGGTCGGGCCGGGGTACTTTTTAGGAAGTAAGAACTGAAGAATTGCGATTCTTTAAATTGTTTGGTTAAATTCTCGCTTCGAATTTCGAAAAAAGCCGCTGTCGCTGGAGGGCGAATGCTCTGCCGAATAGGGCTTTATAGTTGAAAGATCAGATAAGATCAGATTGGCATGTCCTATTCTCATTTAACCAGAAGGCGTCAAACACGGCAGTCATAATCTTATTAGATTACACAGCTGCTGTCGCGGGATGAGGAATGCACTGCCCAATAAGGCTTCATAGTAGAAAGATCAGATAAGATCAGGCAGGGGTCATATACACCTTTAACCCGAGGTGTCAAACGCAGCAGTAACGTACGTCTATAAGTTAACATTAGATTAAAAGACGGCGGAAGGCCCTTTGACGAACCAAGTGGGGAGACGGTGGGCGAAAAGGCGAAGGGCAGCAGAGGGCACCAGAGAAGCAGTAGAGGGCGTTAGAGTGTTTCACCGAGAGATTGCAGTCGGATTTGGGTCCCGATCGAAAGTGATCAGTTAGAGCTTCACCGTGTTTGCCTAAATTGCGGAAAGCAATCTAACGACTTCAGGGATTGATTCAATCGTTCAACAGACAACAGCGCTTCGCCATCGACACAATGGACAAGTTTGTTGTTAAACGTCGTAAACTGAATGTCGAAGACCCTGAACAAACTGTAAGTACTTCAGATACAACATCTGCGCAAATTATTCCATAGTGATGAGTGTAGGACTAGGACTATGCTACGAAAAACTATAATCGTATAAATCTCAACACTAGACATGGTCACCCCCAAGATTTATGGGACTCCCCCGAGTTGTTTTTCGCCATAGTTTTCATCCTTCCCAATCCTATTGTATGGAGCCTTATTCTTGATTTTATATCTTCTTGCTGACTGCCTGTGCTTTCAATCACACCTTCAACACATCTGAATGGCCTGACTCTTTCCATGTTTTTGTCCATTCATTGTAATATTCACGATTTTTTATTCCCTTTCGTTGTGTCCATCACCCTTGTTTTTGTTTCACTTATTTGTAGCCTAATCCATAGTTTTGCCTGTATTACTCACAGGTTACGTCGTTATCGCCTAATAACATAACTGGTTCAATTGAAGAAGATCTGAGACACTTTGTATTAATTTTAAATGCAAATCAACCTACTGATATATCTGTATATCCGACAAAGTTAGATGCAAAGAAACTTCGCACGATAAAAACCTTCTTAAAGCGTTTCTTTTGTTATAAATCACAATTGAAAATGCATTTAGGCTATCTACTGTAAGTTAGTTAGGCACCTCGACCCTCAACGACCGCTGCCGTTATATAGTAAACGGGCCGGGGTACTTTTTATTGTCTTCCGCCGCCTCTGGGTGATGACCCTTTTTTGCTCGTCATAGCGGTAATACTTTCGACAAAAGACTTGTTAGAACTCCCGTTGTGAATAAAATCAACCATGGTTTCTGGCGCCTCCCCCAGGATGGTACCCAGAGCAGCTTTACCCCCCCCCCCCGTTCCCCTAGCTACGGCTCTGTTGATGCGCCATCGGCTGATGCTTCTGAACATTGCGAAGAGGCGCTATAGAAGCTGATAATTGGATTGGATTGATGTACTCTTGGCATGATGTCAGAGGCTCTAGCGAGTACTCTGCGAACAGACCAAAGTCCGAGTACTTACACGTCACTCTTTGCCGTGTACTTTCGGTCGAAGAGTGCCTCGGGTGCCATCCACTTCACAGGCAATCGACCCTACGAACAAAAACCAGCTTTATAACATCTCTAATCAAAACCTTATCAACTCTTTCGACCATTTCAACTTCCCTGTGTGCGCAAATATACGAATGTCTCCATTTTAGAAGAACAGCCATGATTCCCAGTAATGTAATAGCGACCATCGTGTATACGCAGTATTGTAAAGCGCTCTCGTCTTTGGCCATTTTTGCCATGATTATTGCGCTATATAAATTGTAAAGTTAATAATAATAATAATAATAATAATAATAATAATAATAATAATCATCATCATCATCATCATCATCATAACGTTAATTTAAAGCATAGTACAGTGAAGTCTTCCAATGCCCTGATTCGAGCGTTGGGGCCGGTGCTAATCTCTGGTCTCTTAGGCATACAGCGACGCGTGTGACATACACCATTAACCTAGAGTAGGTTGCCAAGCCAAATATCCAGGCCCGTGCTTTACTTCGCAGCGAACGCTGCTCTTCAATTTGATTATTAATAGCAACGGTCGATTTACTGTTCTAAAAAACAGGCCCCTCCCAAAGTTTTCGATCTGCAATTGGATCGTTCTCGACTAGACCCCTGCACGGGCCGACTTGTGGCAGCCCGGCCCGGCCCGTCGCTCTTTTGGCCCGGCCCGGCCCATTGCTTTTTCTTTAGGGTCCGGCCCGTTTCGGCCTGCCAAATTTCCGGCCCGGCCCGGCTTGCTCATTTGCGATTACAATTTGCAACCTAACTTTTGGGAAATCAGTCATGATTCAGTTGACGTTTTAATAACAGTCTTCGTACTAAAATGTAGTGTCTACTGAAAACAACTCATAATGCAACAAAATTGAAGCCGATCGATAAAGTTTAAGCATTAGAATGCAAAAATAGTATGTTTCAATGGTGTCCGTGTCCAAAGCAGTGCGACGCTGTGTAATGGTTGCCCCAGCTGTACTAAATGACCGTTCACTCGCAGCACTGGACGCTGGAATTGCAAGGATTTGCCTTGCCACACTGGACAAGCGTGGAAAGCAAGCCGAGTTTATACGCCACCAGTCCAGCATTTTGAATTTTTCACCCTGTAGGCCTGGAGCAACTTTCGCCTGTAGGTATGTTGTCTGTCTGTCTGTCTAAAGATTTCCACGTAGTGACGAAGAGAAGGCGAAGGCAAGGAGATCAAAGTATTTCAAACAATATATTCAAGCGATCCTGGCACTACACAGACCCCAACGCTAGTCACTAGAATACGTATCTGGACAAGAAGGACAATGCGTATTGCGTAATGCTAATATAATCGGTCAGACTCTGCCTTTGAAGACTCTACGGGATTAGAATTTCTACTCCCCTACATTACTTGCCCCAAATTACGTCATTCCATCTCTTGTGCGTTGGCACAGTTTCATATCTGATGACTCCGTTTATATATTTTACTGCATATCACTATAGGGGAGTTATTACATTTCAGAGGGTGTTAATATTCTTCGTAGAATAAAGAGGTGGGGAGTATTTATTACACGTAGAAAGATGACTGGGTGATTCATCTTTAGGGGGATTCATTTTAATTCGTTATACCGGAAACAATTGGCAAGTTCCTTTGATGGAGGGTTCCTTAATGGGTTAAACAGAGGACGGGCCGATTTATGGCAGCCCGGCCCGACCCGGCCCGTCACTCATGCAGCCCGGCCCGGCCCGTTTTATTTGGCAATCTTTTGAGCTCGGCCCGGCCCGCGGGCCGCCCGGCCCGTGCAGGGATCTGTTCTCGACCAACGGGGTGGTTTAACCCTCCCGATTTCCCGCAAATCGAAAGTCGAGTAATAAATAGCCTACTCGCTAAGAGAAACTTTGCCAACGAAGATGGTACGTAAAGATCCAGTTACTTCTGAAATGGAAGTTTCTCTATCGACAAAGTGGACCGACTTTGATAAAGAGCACGTGACTAGGTTGCTATGGCAACGGGGTATCACAGTTCAGTCACAGATCAGTTATTGAAATCAGTTAAGAAAATATAGAATAAAATATGAAAATACGAGTATGTATATTAAGAGAACGTGAAATTACATCTGTTGTCTTCTTGTAGTAATCTGCATTGTAGATATTTCTTGAGAGTCCAAAGTCTGCGATCTTCATGACGAAGTCTTCGCCGACCAACACGTTACGAGCAGCCAGATCCCGATGTATGCACTGCACGAAGTACATACAGTACACAAGTATCCATGTAGACCCGAAACTTTCAACTGGTTACTATGAGGTGATATTTTTTTAAAGACACCTTTAAAGGCACCTTCCAACTATTCCAACTTTTTTAGAACAGGTTTATTCTGATCACGCTAGCAGGTTTTAGTAATGGCTTGAGCAACAGGATTTGGAATTCTTTAATTTACCGTTGTCATCTGGTTTCAGTCCTGATATAATTGTCAAGACTTTTCCATCCGAAAATGTCGATGCCCCCGAATCCGAAATACTGGCTACGCCACTGCCTGATATTCTGGATTTTTAAAATTAGTAATTATCGTGTGATCGGAACTTTGTGCGTCATCGGCTGACGCTTCTGTGCATCATTAAGTGGCGCAATAGAAGTTAACCATTGGACTGGCATGAACTGCTGACTGTTTAAATCAATCGAAGTCGTATTAATTAATTAATTAATTAATTAATAGTGACTCGCCATTTTACTCGACAGGTATTCCATTCCGCGTGCTATCTGATAACCAAAAGAAACGAGGTTCGTAAAGGATAGAGGCTTCGAGGGAGAAGAGCCGAATTGGAGGCCACCGCTCGCTCTGTCGGTCCCCGCCGCTGCCGCAGTCAATGGCTGGGCGCTGTAGACCATCGACGGGGGGCGACGCTCCCGCAAGAAATCTCTTAGGCTGCCGTACGGTGCGTATTCAACGACCACGTACAACGGTCCTAGAAACAGACAAGATAACAGTCACTCGGCTAAACAGGAAAAAACAGAGGCGCCATATAAATCGGTCATTCACATTGGCATAGCCAAGGGGTGTGATGGGGTGGGGGCACGGGCGGGCCCTCTATTCTGGGTGGGACCAGTCGTGGAGTTTGCGCAAAACCGTTGAGATTTGGAGGAGGTAGGTAGCGTGATCAGAACAGGATGAGCCAAGAACTCCCCGAGGGGATCATTTTTCCTCGTAGACTTTTTTGGCTCGAGCAAACGTCGACGTGCGTTTCCCCTCCCCCCCATTGCGGAGTAATAACTGCGCCACCGACGATCTAATCTTAATAATTCCCAGTGTCTGCCAGTCATGGCACACGGGACAAACGGAGTAGTACCAAATGAACGACGGAGCTTCTAATGAATTGTCGAATCAACAATATCTGTGAAATTCAAAAGCCGAACTTGAAAAAAACAGACGGAAAATGTTGCGTTTTACTACTACTACTACTACTACTACTACTACTACTACTACTACTACTACTACTACTATTGTTATTATTATTATTCAACGTAGAGATCATTGTTGCGACTAATCCGGACATTGCGTGGACACATTACATTACATTTTAATCGTCACATTTCTCTCAAAAGACTAACCTCGCTGCGTACAGCATCCGATTAGATTAATGATGTTCGTATGGCGGCCAATGCTCTTCATGACCTCCATTTCGTGTATCAAATCGGAAAATTCTCTCTCTCCTGAGTCTTCTAACAACAACAACAAATCCATGTCTAACAATTACTTTAATATCTACACCAAAATCTTCGCTGTTACGACTGTAGCAGAAACAGGTTCGAGCATTCAAATGTCAAAAATCAGTTTTGACTGTATGCCTAGTTGTATGACTCTTCCATTGAAGGCGGAAAATTCTTGGATTAAGTGCGGTATAGTTAAACTGCAACTGCTCTTTTTAAAAATCGACACGAATAAGAGTGAGCGATTCTTTATAAAGTCACTAAAACGTACAAACATTGTGTCCTATGGGGCTGTCCATTAATTATGTCAACAATTTTTGGGCAATTTTTGACCCCCTCCCCTCCTTGTCAACAACTGTCAACTTTCACTTAACCCTCCATAATTACGTCAAAAACTGTTCACCCCCCCCCCAAGATCAATGACAGGTCCCAATAACAAGGCTATTATTTTTGGTGGTGATGACCATTTTCCCTTTTTTTCTCATCGAGTGTCAAAATGTGGTGGTGATGACCTTTTTTGCCATGCTTTTTTTCATTGTAATAAGTAGTATTCCATGAAATTTCCTATTTTTTGATTATTTGTAAAAAGTGAAATTGTTGACGTCAACTTCTCTTGATCCCCCTCCCCCTGTCAACAACTGTCAAACTTTTTCAAACCCCCTCCCCCTAATTTGTTAGCGTAATTAATGGAGAGCCCCTATGTTAAGTAAAGAAAATTAACTCCTCGTAATGAGTCTGAGATTCTTGTTCGATTATCTGAATGTCTAATTTCTTCTGATCCTTACGTCTGGTGGTCTTAACAGCCACGGGTACCTCTCCGTTTCGCTCTCTGTCCACGACATTCATTGTGGCCATCAGTACGACCCCGAATGCTCCCTCGCCCAGCACCTTTCCAAACTTCAAACTGACATACATACAAAACACACACACACACACGCAGGCACGCACAGACAAATAAGTAAATAAGTATGTAAAATCTTGTAAATCTATATAGGGTTCCCGGTGTAGTATCAAAAGCAGCTGCTTATATTCTTATGCGTTCCATAGAGTTAGACAGACTAGCATAAGATCGATCGACGATGTAAACGCGCGCGCACACACACACACACACACACATACACGCACACTGCTGACTGTTATAGTTCACATGTCTGTGTTTACCACACTGTTATCATCGGTCGGACTGAGCGTTACATCCAAACAGTGAAACCATACCTTCGTCCCGATGTTTACGGGTTATCTATCTCATAAAAAATTGCAAAGGTTCGTCCGTTCTATCGGACCCAGCGTGAGATAATCCTCAAGATCTATTCGGATTACCATCCCTCCACCTCGGCGGCGTGGATGTCAGTAAATCAGGCGATGCCTCTTTATCAATGTAACTTCATGTATTTGACCAACTGGCGTCGATAACTTAGAACTTAACTTAGCATGATTTAAAGTGGCTTCGGAGGCATTACTGCCTCGACATGTCTGAAAGCCACTAGGGGCGCTAACGGGGTTTGAACCCGCTCCGTCAGCCTGCCGCTCCAGCGCATAACCCACTCTGTCATCTTCCGGTCTAAAATGAATCACAGAACTATGTAGGATTGTAGGGAATATAGAAGGATCTAGACATAAAGAGTTCGCGTTTTCACCAGAGAAAGAGACAGAAAAGAAGGGCAGCATCTGCTCTGAGATAAGATCTGCAATGGAAAACTCCCGGTAAAACAGTTTTACAATAAAATGAAGAAACCGGACACATCAACTCTAACAGTTTCTTCTCTGTTGATGACAGGGATATTTTTACACCCCTAGTATCCCCCAACACCAACACCCCCCCCCCCAATTTGAGACCGACACCCCCCATTTCAACTATGCGATGACCTTTCTTTTGCTTGTCAGACTTTTTGGCAGGGGACCCCCAGAATTTACCGACACCTCCCAAATTGATAGTCCTAGAAATAACCCTGATTGATGATGACGATGACGATGACGATGATGATGATGATAATGACGACGACGATGATGTCGATGATGACTATGATGATGATGATTATGAAACCGAAATCGAGACGCTAAAATACAAAGGGAGGCCTTACTTATCTCGAGGCAACTCCCATTCGTTATCTAGAGGAATCTCGTATTCGGATAAGATCGTTGTTTCCGACAGCATTCGTTGTCTGTAACTGACGCCTCCAAAGCGCGGCACCAGCGGCGACAGGAACTCACCGTCGACGGACACCTCTGGATCCTTCGAGCGATTGTGATAGAGCACATTGTCTCGCATGATGAGGATGCGCTTGCTCAGTAAAGAGGAGGAGGAAGAGAAGGTGGAGGAGCAGTATCTCCTCATCAGACTCGTCACGGCGACGACGATCAGGGCGACTGCGAGGAGGACGATGAGGAAGCAACCGACCCAAGTGATGATCGAAGTGTCGTTGTCGGTCAGACCCTCCGATTCGCTTTCCTCTTCTTCTGAGAGTAAACAGAGATACGGCAGAACATCGGTAACACAAACACCCGAAGACTTTCGCGCTGACAGTCTACGTTGACAAGGAGATAAACTACCAGTGGCCTAGCCAGGATAGTAATGATGATGATGATGATGACGACGACGACGATGATAATAATAATAATAATAATAATAATAATAATAATAGCAACATTTGAAGAGAAGTAGCAGTAGCAACTAGTAGTAGTAGTAGTAATTATTATTATTATTATTATTATTATTAATTAGGTCACTGGCCAGATCAAGCACTATTCAATTTGTGGGCAGAGCCTAACATAATCTTACTATTCAATATATTTGGTCGTAGGCTCTATACAACTATACAAGTAGTAGTAGTAGTAGTAGTAGTAGTAGTAGTAGTAGTAGTAGTAGTAGCAGTAGTAGTAGTAGTAGTAGTAGCAGTAGCAGTAGTAGTAGTAGTTGTTGTAGTAGCAGTAGTAGCGCTGTTCTTGTATTGTGACTCCAACCTTCGTAGACTCTCAGCCATGCGCCCGCGTAGTCGTGGCCAATTGTATTTCCAACGACGCAAATGTATAAACCGGCAGACGCCATAGTCACGTTCGTCAAGACCAGCTCGTCTATTGTGGCGTTCTCCGCCTCCGTCAGCTGCAAAACACGATCAAACTCATTCTAATAACCTTCTCACGAGTATACAATTTAGTATTGTTAAACCCTGAACAATTTTTGTGATTTTATACCAATAAATGATATATGACTAATCTTCGTTTTCTCACTCAGACGAATAGCTCATGCTTTGAGTTTAGTTGGAGTCTACATATTGAGTCGACCGCAACACCGAATCTCCCTATCGCACCATCAGTCGGAATTTCCTACGCGAAATATTCTGTATCTGATACTCATTTTGGTCAAGCCAACACACCCGGTTTCTTTGAGTTTCAGCTCTACCAAAAAATCGAACCATCAGGTTCCAATTCAAATTAAATTGGATGTCTACTAGATGTTTGGGTGGTTTTTAGGCTGGTGACATTAGACCTATTGTTATCAAAGCGATATAATATATTCGGTCTATAGGCCTAAAAGTGCTATAGGGAAAATGGTTCGGAAACTCATTTCCACGGCCGTCGAGAGAAATTTCCACGGGCCCCTAAAAAGTTTGAAATTTTAAAAATATTTTTAGTAAAGTGAAGTGGTGATTACCTTTTCTTCTTTTGCTCATGAAGTGTAGCTGATAAAAGATACGATTGTAAGTAAAACACGCATTATTGCATATCAATATTATGTATAACACTATATAAGAGAATCTGGCAACAAAGGTGTGGGAACGCCGTTTCCCGTGCGTTTTCACTGAAAAAAGCACTGGTCCATAATTATGCGACTAACCGATAAAATCTCGTATTTTCTTTGGTCCCTTGGGTTAGTGGACGACCCGTTAGCGGCTTCGATGTATTTCAGCCACTGGAACTTGGGCGTCGGACCGCTGAAGAATCTGCAGGTGAACCTCGCTGTTCTGCCAATCTTTACGCTCTGGTTTCTTGGCGGTTCCAAAATCAGCGGACGGTGAGGATAGTGTTCTGGAAAACGAAAACAGAAGACTTTCAGTTTCGAATTTCAGAGATGTGCCGGATCCAAAAAATTTGAGACCGCGGATGATCCGCGTCCGTCAAGTTTGGATCTGCGGAGGACCCGCATCCGCAGACAGTAAATAGGTTTGCTGCTTTACTATCTGTTCCCGATGCGATCCGTAAATGTCTGCTTTCAGTGCGTCCGAAGACAGCAGCCAGCAGCTCATCAGTAATCCATTCTGGTTCTACAGTCGCTGATAACGATAACAACGACGACGACGATGATGATGATAACGGTGACGTCAGAGATTTGTGCGTCAGTAATTATAATTCGCCTTTATTTGATTATTTTCGTGCATTTCTCATTGTGTCTTATCAGTTATCACAAGGTTAAAAACAACTAATGGACAATCCAAAAGCTCGTTATATTGAGATAACTACGATACGAGACAGATACAATATCTAAAGCTCGTCGGCTGAGTGACTAGCTAGATAGCCAACAAACAAACCCACTTGTCTGTCTGTCTGTCTGTCTCTGAGGCTGAGTGTCTGTCTGCGTGTATTTTTTTATTCTGGGTAGAATATAACAGTATAAATTCATATAATGTTTCGAACGCTTTCCGTTTCTTACGAGTGATGAACAGCGTCATGGTGAAGCTGATGGTTCCGTGAATATTGGAGACAACGCAAGTGTAGTTTCCAGAATCGCGCAGAACCGCTCGCTCTATTATCAACCGGTCGCCTTTCCGCCGTAAAGCCTACAAACGAACACATACCACAACACTACTACTACTACTACTACACATATTCTACAAGCAGAGGCATATTAACACACACACACACACACACACAAACACACACACACAACACACACACACACACACACACATATATATATATATATATATATATATATATATATATATATTGCTTTATTCAGTGGGAACGCAAGGGAACAGTGTAACTTACAGTTTAGAAACAACGAGCTATGATTGCTATGGTTATATAAAAATATACCAAGTACTGTTATTCTACCAATAGGGCCTATCTGTGGTATGCTTCTTACGACAAAAATAGATGTGAAATGAGTTCCCAAACTTTTTTTCCTAGAAAAAGCACTATATATATATATATATATATATATATATATATATATATATATATGTATATATATATATGTATATATATGTGAAAGCTCACCGCACATGTGAAATGCGTCGTTCTAAATTCAGTTTGTCTGTGAAGGCATTTTAAACTGATTGTGAAATAATCTCTATTGGAATCACAAACGACCGGTAAATATTCCGAGATAACTTCGCGTGACCTGCGCGCCTCCATTTGAGGCATTTACGGCCGTCCACTGACCGGAGTTCAACTGATTATAGACCAACTCCGAATTATAGGCGCACCCTTGGAGATCCCGCCACTGTGGATGGAAAGCCGACGAGACGATAATTAGGGAAGGCGCCTCCGTTAACCTGTGTGCCGTGCCGTTGGAGTTGTACCACGGTCCGCAGCAGACTCTAATGCTGATTAAGTAAAGGCTTTAATTAAGAGCTGTTGACGCCGGTTGAGGTACTGTTTTGATGTCGAGTGTACTAATTGAGATTGGACCAGTCATCGGATAACGATTCAAGAACTGGAGAATTAAGTTTCTGATTCTTGGAGTCAGTAGCAGCCTGAGTCGTGGAGTCACCTACCATGCGGTGGGGGAGATATAATGGGCAAATAGAACCACGGGCATTGTCTATATGCCTCATCTTAATAGTGGTCACGACTTGGTAGTACGGGGAGTCTGCACTCAGGGTTTTATCCAGACTCCAGGCATTTGGGGGAGGGGTTGACTTGGCTGGAGGGGAAGAGGCGCAGTTCAATACAAAAAAAATTGTGCTGCGATTTGGGGGATTTTGAGGTTTGGGGGATCTCCCCTCCTAACAGGCCTGGATAAAACACTGCACTCAACCTCTTTAGCTTGGAGTTTTGGGAATTGTAAAAGGGCGCATGTTAACCGTATTCTGTGCAACGAAGGTTCACTGCTGCACGAGCTGAATTTCTTTCGGGAGGGCGTTGAAATAGTCACATTAACCGTCTCTTTCTAGATAACACACTGGAACATCTCATTCCTGATTGTTAGTGTAAATATTGTCAGAAATATTTCTCGACGTAGACGGAACAAAATAATAGAAATATTGAAAGAACGCCCGAGCAGAATACGTCAAACAACCAATCACTCATGCATGGCATATTGTCCAGTTGTAGGTGCAGAAGGCGAAATGATGGACCTACACTTCCTCGTATGCAACACGCATGTCATGGACCCAAAGAAAGACGTACATCTCACTAATGGAACTGCGCTGCAACTGCACAAGTTTGCATTCCAATCGAAAAGAATTTGATCGCCGAATCAAAACAATCACATTCTCTAAACTTCATAGCTCCCATGGGCGTCCGGAGGGGGGTTCAAGGGGGTGCAATTGCACACCCCTGGAAAAATTGAGGTTATGAAAAAAGTAAAATTACTTGTTTATTTCGTCACAAAACCTTGCTTTGCACCCCTGGAAATTGTTTTTCATTTCTTTCGTCGTAAGACCCTGTTTTGCACCCCTTGGAAAAATTTCTGTGGACGCCCATGATAACTCCGATTATGATAAAATATCAAAACAGCAACTTAAATTTATTATTATTATTATTATTATTATTATTATTAGTAGTAGTAGTAGTAGTAGTAGTAGTAGTAGTAGTAGTAGTAGTAGTAGTAGTAGTAGTAGTAGTAGTAGTAGTAGTAGTAGTAGTATTGCATGGCTGTTAATGTAATGCAATGTGGTCTTTTTCGAAGGGAGGATGACTGAAGGTTGGCATACGGGGTGTCCATTCGTGGAATGGGCAAAGTTATTAGTCGAGCGCCTCAGGGTTAAATGTCTGGGCCATAGCTTTTTCTAATATGTGTTAATGATATCGACGAAGGATTACTATCGAAGGTCTCAAAGTTTGCAATGACACAAAGATGTGCAGAAAATTGACTCTTATGATGATGTTTTTCTAATATGTGTTAATGATATCGACGAAGGATTACTATCGAAGGTCTCAAAGTTTGCAATGACACAAAGATGTGCAGAAAATTGACTCTTATGATGATGTTATCATTTTACAGGAGAATCTAAGGAAACTGTTTAACTTTAAATGGTCTTTGCTTTAAATGGACAGATGCTTTTTCATGTCGACAAATGTTCTGCACTGCATGTTGGAAAATCTAATCATGGCATTGGGGAGGGGGAGGTTCTAAAAACTACAGATGAAGAAAGAGACTTATGAGTCATCATCCATAGATAAAAGAAGAGGAGAGATAAAGAAGATAACAAGAGGAAAGGCACCGTGAAGAAATGAAGATTTTGTCATAAAGCGTTTAAATGCATTAGGCCTAAATCCCGTTTTCAATTTGACAGCAACTCAAAATATTTACAGACTTACTGTAAACCTAATACATAGATAATTACAATAAATCTAATTGTTCATCGATGTAATAGTTTGTCTGTAAATTATATTCAACATCCTGTAGAATATTGTACGGTTAACCTGTTGTACGGTTAACCTGCAAAATTAACGGAGAAACTGTAGCCTATTTCACATAACTTTCGTAAATATATACTGTACATGAGGTACGGAACTCCCTGTTGCCATGGAGTTCCTGTGAATTTTTAAAGAAAGAGAAAACAGTCTGCCTCTGTTTACGTACATGACCATTTAGATTTATCTCGCTGTCGAACGAAACCCCGTCTTTAAGCCATTTGATCTCAGGCTGCGGGTGTCCCTGAGTCGGACATTTGAGAACTGCATTCCGTAAGGCTGGAGACGGAATGAAATCGCGCATGCTGTCTGGGTCCACCCATCTCGGAGGTCCCTCTGTAAGAAAGACACAGCAGCGGAGTTACAGTAGTCCAAAGCCACTCTGAGAGCTGCTACATACACTCCGAGCTCTTTGTCAACTCTGGCTCAAAATGCTTCCAAGATTTGCCTGCACTTAAGATACCACACGTCATCACGCAACAGCGAATATATTGATACCCCCAATTATTCTGCACAACGTATATATACTCTGGACAGTTTTAATGATAAATTAAATCTTTGAGTCTCTTTTAGTTTCTTATAAAAGACGTTTATTTCTTTCGTGTATCTATAGTGTTCAGTGAGCTAATTCAATTATAATTTTTTTTACGACGAAACAGACGTGAAATGGGTTCCCAAACCTTTTTTTCCTATAGAATAAAAGCATCGTACAAATACATACATACATACATACATACATACATACATACATACATACATACATACCGGTACATACGTACAAGTTATAACGGCTGCATGAAATTTCCCCTTGCCATGTATAGAGTGGACCAGAGAGGAGAAGTCAGTAGACGAATAACCAAGAATTCCTTAACTATAGTAAAAATGCCACTGCTATTATTTATGGAAATGCTCTTCTGAATCCCAGTTTATGGGAATGAAATCTCTCTCCCTCCCCTCGTTTTCTTTCTTCCGTTCTCTCTCTCTCTCGCTCTCTCTCTCTCTCACACTGTCACTGTGTCTGTCTGTCTCTCCCCCCTCGAGCAATCTGTTGATAGGGATAGGCTGTAACGCTGTTCAAAGACAGTCTCTGTTCTCCGCAGATCAATATTTACGCAGAGCGATAATTCTGGGTATTTTCTTCTTTTCCGTCGTTTTCTAAAACGTCTCGCATCTACGCAGGCGCTGAAGTTCTAAATAATGTGGACACGTTGAAGAAGGCAGTGATGACGATGGCGGCATTTTTATTAGGCTACACCTATATATGCTGATTATAACGCTTTTCTAATCATGCGGAAAATTTGACATTCGTGTTTGGCAGTTTGCAACTGGTTCTCACGGATCTCTTTCTTTCTTTCTTCCATTCTGGCTCCGGTGGATCTGCCAGTCTGTCTGACAATCAGTCGGAACGATGTTCCCCGTTCGATTGATCTTCGCAGGTAACGCTTTAATTAGCTCAGAAACACACGCTTATCGTCCAGCGAATCGCCCTACACTAGCCACACAGCCAGGGGCTACTGGGAGTAATTATGTGTAGGACAACATGTCAGATCTCTTAACTTTGCCTTCAGGGAAACCGGAATCCGCGGCCGGATCTGGTTTATACTGTCATCGTTAAATATCGGGCTTGAACCATTAATTAGGACCGGACCTTGAAAGCCTCAAGCTGATTGCGTCTGCATTTGGAGGGCATTAGACCATCACAGGCGCCAGGACTGAGCGGACTATTGGTCAGTTTGTGCTGTCGGTCTCCGAGCTTATCTCGTGGCTCAGGCCTGATGATTAATTAACGATGGTAGGGAGTCGACACGAAGACGACTTTCATCAGATCGCCCTCGTCTGATGATCAGACTCATTGACTTTAAACTGCCGATCGAAAGCAATCAGACACCAGCCCAGTGGCGGTTCCAAGAACTCTTGGTGGGGGGGGGATGCAATGAATTTCTATGAAGTTGGAGGGGGATGCAATGAATTTCTAGGAAGATCCCGACAATTGTCAAATGAATTATATGTGAACGGTTTAGAAGAAATCTGTAGATTTGTTTTATAAAATATAAAGTTCAGAATTGACACTGTATAAAAGCCATTTTAGTCTGGTTGAGCAAAGTCATAGTGCAAGATCGAGTTTTCTATTGCTGGAAGCGAATTTGTCTATGAAGTTGTCTATGGATATGTCCATATCTTTGTGGATATACATCAAGGCCAGTGTTTATTCTAGGCCTTCTCTGGGGAAATTCTCCCCTCCCCAAAGTTTTAAATCCCCCCCAATTTTTTATATGTTGGTTGGGGATGGAAATTCCTCCCCCAGAGCAGTGTTTAATCTAGGCCGTTTCCGGGGGAAATGCCCTTTCTCCCTCGGAAATTTCAAATTCCCCCGGAAATTTTGGAATACTGCATGGACTAACAGCGACCCCTAGCAGAATCCCCCCGGCTTTGTCAGTTTCCCCGGCTTTTTCAGTTTCCCCCCGGAGTCCAGGAGTCTAGATTAAACACTACCCCAGAGTGTGAAGACTCAGACATTGTCCCCCAAAAATTTCAAAATCCCCCAATGTCAAGGTGGCTAGAATAAACACAGCATTAAGGCTAATCCGTTCAGACGATCATCCTCCATTGAAAACGCATTTTTTGTGGGTCGGTGGGGGGATGCATCCCCAGTCATCCTCAACGTGGAACCGCCCCTGCACCAGCTATTGCAACTATTGCTACTACATCCTATTGCTTCTTCTCAGTCCACGATACGATCGGATACGAAGTTAAGATTAAGGTAAAGCCACCACATGGGTCTACATGGGTGCATTGTCCGTTAAAGGACTGGATTCCTTACCTGAAGAGCGAAAACGATAGAGTGAATTCTTATTAGAACTATTCTTGCGGTTAAGATTGAACCAGACGCAATGCACTGATCAGCACTCCTCACTTTTCCCCATCGATCGGCAGTTCAATCCACCGACTCCATCAGTCGCGCACTTATTTGCGCGTCTGGAGATAAGTGCATCATTATGAGTGCAGAAAATCATATATGCTGAGTATTGAAAATGCAGCTTACATCTTTTACACTATAGATAGTGTAATATACAGATATATATATATGTATATACTGTACTGTATGTAAGTATATAATATATGTACATATTTATATATCGTCGGGACTCAGTTCTTGAAAATAGTAGCGCCCTAAGAGTTTAGCAGTGCAGATACCGTATCATACAGTATGTACCTGCGATTTCGTTAGATATTCTTGTTGAATTAATCGGTTCTTGTTCAAATGCATCGTTGGAATCATCTTCATCATCCTCTTCTTCGTCACCTTTTACAATAAAAGAAATTATCAGAATTCATTACCTAGTTGACTGTCATCATCACCATCATCACCATCATCACCATCACCATCATCATCATCGCCATCATCATCATCATCATCATCATCATCACTATCACCATCATCATATAAGACCTAATTATCACGAAAATCAGAATTCACTGCTATAGCACTATTTGGCGTTAGACGCGGAAAGTTGTAAAACTATAGTTTAACTGCATAATGCCAATGCCGCTTGAAGTTCTCGAATCAACAACATTCCGGAAAACGGCAGAAAATGATGCCACCGTTCCTGGCAAATCACTAACTGCATGGTTAGGCTCTTAAGAGCGATCGGTGAGATTTCGAGGATTTGAACTGATGGTTGTTTGAAGTGCTTTGCTCCGCGCAGACTGTCAAGAGTTGTGTACCTGTTGCTTTCTTTTCTTCTTCTTCTTCTTCTTCTTTCTTCTTCTTCTTCTTCTTCTTCTTCTTCTTCTTCTTCTTTTCTTCTTCTTTTATCCTGCTTCTTCTTATCTTGCTTCTTCTTCCTCTTCGTCGTCGTCCTCTTCCTCTTCTTCTTGAGCGCCAATAGTAACGGAAATTCTTCTCTGCTCAGGCTTCTAGCTATCTGTTCTCCCTTTCTGTAGGCCTATCTCACTCGATCTCTCACTGTATATCTATCTATCTATCCATCCATCTATCTATCCATCCATCTATCTATCTAATCCAGGGGTGTCAAAACCTTGGCCCGCGGGCTGATTTTATTTGGCCCGCGAAAATTTAAACGTTTACAAATTTTTATTAAAAGTTTATGTGTGAAATTGGCTTGATGTAAAATCTTGTTTGGCTTGAGAAATTGGTTTCGTGCAGAATACTTTTGGATTTTAAAAATTGCTTTGACGTAGAATCGTACATCCTGTGTTTTACAGGCGTGACAAATAAATGGAAGAGCGTAAATCTTTTTTGGTTTTGAGTTTCGTTGGTGATGTTGACTGAACCATAATATCGACGCGCTACATCAACAGCGGGAGATTACTACAGTTGCATAGACAACAAAAATATTATGAAATCGATTCCCTCTTTGACATTAGTCTATGGAAGGACTATTGCTACAGTAGACTATACAGTAGATAGGCAAAAATTCAGAGGAGTGATGAAACGAATTAAAGCCACATTTTCTTGTGTCCCCATCTGTAATGCATCAAATCAGTCCGGGATTGTCAATATATGCCATCTCAATTTTATTCTAGAGCGTTCGAAATGCCACAAAATGGTGAGCCTATGGAAGGACTATTGTTACAGCAAGCTATAGATATGCAAAAATTCAGAGGAGTTTGAAACGAATTAAAACTGCATTTTCTTGTGTCCCCAGCTGAAATGCGTCAAATCAGTCCGGGATTGTCAATATATTCCATCTCAATTTTATTCTAGAGCGTTCGAAATGCCAAAAAATGGTGAGCCTGTGGAAGGACTATTGTTACAGCAAGCTATAGATATGCACACATTCAGAGGAGTTTGAAACGAATTAAACCACATTTTCTTGTGTCCCCATCTGTAATGCGTCAAATCATTCCGGGATTGTCAATATATTCCATCTCAATTTTATTCTAGAGCGTTCGAAATGCCACAAAATGGTATGCCTATGGAAGGACTATTGTTAAAGCTGGCTCTATGCAAAAATTGCGAGGAGTGATGAAACGAATTAAAACTACATTTTCGTTTGCTTCCATCTTCATTGTTTTTAAGTCTTTCTAGAATTGTCAATATATTCTGTCGCAATTTTATTCTAGGGAGTTTGAAATGCCACAAAAAGGGCGAGCCATTTCAAACCATACGATAGGCTACACTATTACACAGTCTTTTTAAAAATCTATTCTTCGTCAAATGGTCAAAATATATGCGTGTACTTATATTCATTATATGCAGCCATATACTCACCTAGCATACTTGCGTTAGTTAGCAAAACCCTCGGCAAATTTGAGAGTAGCTTTTTCTGCAGGTTTAAGACCAGACATTGCTAAACTAGTGAAAAATAAGCAATGTCACGTCTCATCAGCTTCTACATCGGCCATCATCTAATTTTATATGTTTTCAAGTTGATCTTCAGTTCTTCGCCATTAACAGAGTTTGAAATGTAACTGCTTCTGTTAGGCATGACTAGAATACGGTTTGTCATATATAGTTACAACAATAAGTTCTAATCAAATTAATGTAAATAATGTAATGAGTATATGGCCATTTAATGTTTTCGTCATTTTTACTTCAAATTTTTAGATAGCTCAGATTTTGGAATATAATATTGACAAGCATTTATGCATTTGGCCCGCGAGGACAAGGAAGACATGTCATTTGGCCCGCCGCCCAAAAAGTCTTGACACCTCTGATCTAATCTGCGCAAAAATTGTATCGGATAGATGTATAAGAAGGAAATTTATCTTGATTATGGATACTAGTTCAGGATTTCGCCTTCCCTCATAGATAGCTATCTTGTGCATTTCAGTTGTGAGCATCTTCTATGGAGCCTCCAAATGGTTCGTCGTTGAATTTTAAGTAACGTCACACGCTCCAGTGGCAAACGCCTGCTTCGAAACTGGGGGTGTACAACTTAATATAATGGAACTCGACGACACCTGAGAGGTATAACGAACTGAAATATATAATCGCATGCATGTGGAGGAGAAGCATCTAGACTTCTTTCATCTCATCCACCGTTCCGGTCTTCGTGCATATTCTTCAGCATCCACCTTTCCCTCCCTCGTTATGGCTTTGTTGTTAGGTAGAAAATCCGACTCGAAAACTTGTGTACGCAGATTGTTCTGTAAGTTCATTAAACGATGAAAGCGCCTTCTGCTAATCGCATATGGGCTGTGAAGGCCTTGCCTCGATTAACGTATTCACGATATGTGGGCAAAGACGATAGATGAAGATCTATTAAAAATTTACATTTTGCGCACAACTCCGAGTCTTCGGTAAATAAAAGCTAGTCGAATTAAAGGTTTACACGAGGAAACGATTAAATGAAGATCGGAAGCCAGAAACCCTGCCAGATCGAGTGAATTTTTCCTCGCGCTAAATAAGAAATTCTTTTCTACAGCTGGTACTTTGTTAGGGATATCGAAAATGTCGCTCAGATTCTAATCAATTCAATAACTTCAAATTGGTGATTTTTTCCAGGACAATTTTATTTCAGTTATTCAATTAGAAGCGCACGCGGAAAAACCCGATCCGATTTCTACACAATCCATTCATTATTTCGGAAAACCACGCGACTTTAACCGAATATAGATTTGAGGCAAGAAAATCTCAAAATACTCTAACAGAAACAAATTCTGATAGTGCTCAGACCGTTTGGCAGGATATTCTCAGGCCATCTGCAGTTTAGTCTGTAAATCCTATGTCTATAGACCTATTAGTTGCGTTCTTTTGCAAATGATTCCGTAGACAGTAAGGTGGGGCCCGGTTCTAACTCTTCGCTTGCTCTATTAATCCAATTTATCAACAGACTATTACCGGGAGTCGGTAGGGAGGAGGAGTATCGAGAAGTCTGTACCGACTAAACTGCCGTCTTGAAACATAAAAAAGGAGATTAAGTTGAGCCAAAACTGATTTTTTAAAATATTGCTTCGGTGCTCTTTAATTTTACCTTACCCGTTCACCTAGGGCTGAACGTGAAAGAAGTCGAATAATTGAATGTACGTTATACCAGAGGTCGAATCTAATGTCTCTTTGTGTTATCTGTCAGACTGTAAGTAAGTAAGTAAGTTGGAGGATCTTTCGCTGATCGGGTCCGGTTCTAAGCTCTACAGGGCGCGCCCGTTTCTCGGTGATGAGTGATGACTTATGGTTCTCTGGTTCCGCTGTCTTAATCGACGAATGATGTTGGCAAGAAGCTGCATGCATCGTTCCCCGTTTCCGCGCAATATTCTAACGAGAATTGAATTTTGGCTGGTGAAGAAATTCTGTCCAATAAAGTATTCCGCAGACTTTAAGAAGGCAGCTATAACTGTATTCTTTAATACAAAATCGAAAGACGTCAGTAGTACAGTAGAACTTCAACTTCGTTATATCCAATGCCATTCAAAACGGTAGCGCATCACACGGGACAGTACATTAGGATAAGTTATAATCGAGTATACGTTATAACCGAGTCCGTTTTAACGAAGTCCTACTGTAGATTGGCGTGCTATTTTTGGCGTATATTGTGATATTTTGGCGTTTAATTCGCTTTCACTGACAATTACTATTCAATACTCTGTCAATTCAGACGACGGGCACTGTATCTTCGAATTGAAATTTGTTTAATATCTGTGCTAAGTTAAAAACGTGTCTATGTACGGACGTTTATTGTCACATTATGTATCCGCTATCTGAGGACATCTTCAGACATCCAAGAAGTCACTGATCGGGAGGTCAAAATGAAGCAAAAACTTCAGTAGGCAGATCAATTTGCACAGACGCCTGACAAACCAGCTGCACCAAAAGTTAAGTTCTTTTTGGAATAGGCTTACATTTTGCTTGGGAGGCTATTTTGAAATAACATTCACTCGTAAAGTTTAGTTATTCGTAAAAGTAGCACAATTTGTAATTTTCAATTTTTAAATGATATTACAAAGAAAGTTCTTTTGGTAAGTCGAAAACAACGTGTAGAACTCGGATCCAATTGCAGACTTTGATAATAACTTTTAACGGACAGCTCAAAAGGAATTCCAGAAATCTTTTCAACTCACCCTCAGTGCCGAAGATAGAAAATTCGAGATAAATAGCTTATTAAGAAAACCGGTCTAAACGCGAACGGCACAACAGCGCTAGATCGCCTGAGCAAAGGACTCTTCCACTAGGATACCATTCGCCTCGCAGGAAGACTCTTGGGTTTGAAGAATCGAACGCTAATAAAGATAAGGGACCTACGCTTTCTGACAGAGCAAGTCAGAACAAACGATCAGTCATAGTAACAGCACAAGAAGTCAGTTGGTCTGCTGGGTGGGTCGAAAAAACGCGGCCATCAGTGGGAGGGGGCGCTCGAAGGCGGTCAAAAAAGCAAGTGGATTGTAACCTGAAACCCGATCCAATCATCGCAAAACGGGACGTATAGGCTGCAGTAATACTTGTCCATACGATTCATCATACGAAAGCAGAGCGGTTAGACGCCTCGAGAAGAGAATTATTCGACTAATGCTATTCAGGATGCCGCAGTGGCGTAGCCATAGGGGGTTTGGGGTTAAAAACCCCTTGGCTGTTCAACAAAAAATCTTTATTGTGCATCAATATATAGTTGTACGCGCTCATATATAACTATATAATTCATGTATCGAAGCAAAATAATAGTTGACGACCTTTTCTTTGCTTGTCATGATATTCCGAAGTTGGGAATCATGAAAACCATAACCCCCTTTCGGAAAATCCTAGTTACGCCACTGGGATACCTGAAAGAATGCGCGATGAAGAGGAGATAGAGAGAGAGATAGACAGACAGACAGAGGCAGATACAGATAGATGGATAGAGAGAGAACGAGAGAGAGAGAGAACGAGAGAGAGAGAAGAGAGAGAGAGAGAGAGAGAGAGAGAGAGAGAGAGAGAGAGAGAGAGAGAGAGAGAGAGAGAGAGAGAGATGAAGAGCATTGGGCATTCTTCGTCGAAGCTAAATGATCAATTTCAACGCTGTTATTTATCTACACATTCGAAGATTACACACAGAAAGACGATCACTAGAGAATATTGATTCTTTGATATCGCTCGATCGCTTTCAATAAATACCTCCTCACAGCAGCAGCAGGTCCGCCACCGCGCTGCGCCTGCTTTCAATAAGAGCAGAGGCTGATACGACGCTAAGTATGGCTGTACGTAACCGGGTCGACGATGGCAAGCATCATTCGCCACCGGGTACCTAGGCCTACTGTTCAGAACCGGGAGATATGAGTTCAGGTTCCGATAAGAGACAGAAGAGGCAGACGGACGGATCCACTAATCGCTAAATTTTAAGGTAATAAACGAGCATTACATGGTTTCGGTCAGGGGTCATCCATAAATTACGTAACGCGATTTTTGGCACACTTTTTTGACCCCCCCCCTACGTAACGCGACGTAACAAAACGTCAGACCCCTAAAATATGACGTAACAACGGGCCTCCCCATTTTCGTCTTCCGAAAAGTCTTGACAAGCAAAAGAAGGTCATCCTTGTATTTTTTACCCTCCACAATCCCTGACAAGTCCCAAAAGTTCAAAGGTCATCGCTTAAATTTTTAGCGTTACGTCACATTTACGGAAGCCCCCACCCTCGTCACACTTCGTAACAAATGGCCGGACCCCCAATCGCGTTACGTAATTTATGGACGACCCCTCACGTAGCTTAATGTTTGAGAGGAAACATCAGCTATTTTTGCGTCGCAGATACAAAATACCGTTGAGACGGAAGGAACTAGCGTTACTCCATTGATAGATTTTTTCAGAAAAGCAGTGGGGCGGCTCCTGCTCCAAAATCTTCCCAGACCTCTACACCATCGCATCAGTACAAGAGCAAGAAAAGCGCATTTGCAGTTTGTAATTAAAGATCTGTTAACTTACTAATTTAATTATCTGACCCCTGCCACGGAAGCCAAAACACCCCAGGTACGATCCTGGATATGCTGTAGTAGAAGGAGGAATTTTTTCTCTCTCTCCACTGGGCGCGTTTGGTCAGTTGTGCTGCTGACTTAAACGCTCCCAAAAGCAAGATAATTCCATTATCAAACGGTAAGGCAAGTTAGGCAACATTGTCGCATTTCATTAGGATCATCAAGCGCTAGCTTGTTTATTTAGTACGTTTATCTCTGTAAATAAATGCCTTTAACAAGCCAGTCCCAACACACAGACATTCCAAATTCCGCCCCTTTGCTATAGTTTCCATGTCCAATTGACAATTGACAATACTGAGGAAACAAAACTCAATCGGTTTTATGCCTGTTTAAGTCTTTAAGTCTTCGCGTTGTCTTTATGTTGACTATAATGGTACATGTATATTGTATATGCAGTGGTAACTGGGTTCAGGGTAGAGTGTGTATCGAATACACCTGTGTAGACCTACGAAAGTTTCAGACTCGTGCATAACAGGGACGTAGCTAGGCATGGGCAGGATTTTAGATGGGAGGGGGCTGAAGCCCAAGATTCACTCCCCTTTCTTGCTTTCGAGCCCGCAACGCCATTTGGGCTTGAATTCATTTGGGGGAGGGCTAGCTTCAGGTTTGGGGCTTGAGACCCCCAAGCCCATTCCTAGCAACGTCCCTGGTTTCATAACGTCTATCGTTCGATGTATTTCATTCTCCGTTGGCCCCCATCAAGTGTCTGATCTGTCCGGATGATGCTGGAAATTGCTGCCGATTAGCAATTTCCGAAAGTGGAAATGTCACTAATTTCGTTCCTCGCTGTAAATACATGTCAGTGTGATACTACGGAGAAAAGCCGTCTATTTGCCATGCATGAAAATAGCGTCTCCAAAGCGCTACATAAGTCGACGAGTCCACTGAACCATTGCGATAGCCGCATCGGTCTAAACACTTTTAGCTCCTGCCCCATTGTGACAGAGCAATTTGGGTGAGAGTAGTTCCTCTCCCACCCACTGCTTTTTGAAAACGTATCAACTGCCTAGGCTCGGTATATCGAAGCCCCTGTTACATCCATTGTCTTTCTTTGACATAGTCATATACTGTGAACACGTGACAGCAGTATAAATTAGGGAATGACCGGATGGGTATTTTCCACCGGATACCCCGGATCCAAATTTTGCGGGTGCGTTCGTGAACTTCAGTTAAGTTGCTCTGCATTGAAAGATGGAAAGTGACAATTATGTATAACACAATGCCGGATACCACACTATCCGACCGGAGCGAATGTCGCTCCGTAACCGAAATCAGTGTAAACGATAAATTCCCAAATTGTCCAACCTGTTATTATCAGCGTGAAGTTTTGCCAAGATTCTCCGATAGCGGTTCTAGAAAGGCAAGCGTACAGTCCACTATCGTTGAAATGCGATTTTCTAATCACCAGAGCGTACGATAGTCTTTCGAGTCTAAAAATACAGCAACCACTTCATCATCATTATCAGTTATACAGTGCATCTGTAGTGCGCTGTATAGCTTGTAAAGTTGGAATAAGACACCAACTCACGCACTTACTTACACATGCAGTAGCCTAGCGTGGGGCTGGAGGGCAGATATGCGTGGTTGCCCCAGGCGCAAAATTAGTGAAAAATAAAAATAAAGCAGTAATATATAATTAATTATTAATCATACATCTATATACGTATACGTTTGTTCGTGATCAGACGTCATGAACAGAGAAGAACATAGAAGAACCGTAAGTACTTTCTCGTACTGCACTGTACACGTGGAATACCGGTAAGACATTTGAGGTGCTGATAAAGTATGGCGCATGCTCGACCCAGCCATCACCTGAAACACCCTTCGGCGGTTCTCACCTTAACCGTCACCGTTACATTCACCGCTAGTAGTTTTCAGTTCCAACAGATCGGTCCTCCACAGCGGTCGCGCCACAAAGTCAGGGCCCTCCCATCTTGATAAAATGTCTTTTCTCCCGTTGAGTCACCCGCCTATGCAGAGACAGCTTGATGGCAGGAATCTCAGCTGCACCTACTGAACCCTCCATGTACGGACTGCAGCGCGCATGTCTGGGGTGAATAACGTGTTTCTCCATCCCTGGGGTTTCCATTTGGCATGCTTAACAGTTGATGTCTGGAGTCTAGCTGTCCTAGACCCGTCAGGGGTTTCAAAAGATAAGTTGCAATTTATTGCAAAGATGATAAGTTTATTTCTGGCCGTTTTTTAGATTCTCTCTCTCTCTCTCTCTCTCTCTCTCTCTCTCTCTCTCTCTCTCTCTCTCTCTCTCTCCTATGGTATGGCGTAAGTCTGTTTCTAATAGCTTCGCACAGCATTATCTCATGTAAACATGACGGTATCGAAAATAGGATCGCAGTCCAATGAGCGACTAAGGTTGAATACAAGATTTGATTTTAATAAGTATTTCTCCGTTCTCAGGGGCAAATAGCGCTCTTGATCTTCTTTGGTCAGTAGTTCTACTCTAAGTCTTATGCAGAAAAATCAGGTAAAAGGTTAAAGGCGTAAAAAGCTCGGACATATTCTCAGTCCACTAACTCCACTTGTTTGACTTCTTCAAAGTCTTCAAAATAAAAATCTTGAGTTCGATTTTCTAACGCAGCAATACAGGGTCAAAACAAATAAATCAAATAAATCTTTAGTGGGCGGTCAGGTGACTGAAAGGCAAAATTTTTCACCCCCAGTGTGGACTCTCCTCTATGGGAATGGGGGTTAAATGTCTCAAATGAGATCTACCTGAGTTAGAACCACTATGTTCCACTCGGCCATTCATGATCCTTATGATCTTATTAAACAGTGCGCGTAAACTGTAGACCTATTCACAGTCCTAATAAAACGACTAGATTATCTGGCAAAGGATAATTTAATCGTTGAAGATTTTTGTCAGATTTCAGTCGAATGCAGCTCTTATAGAACCAAGCCTACCTCGGCATTTGACTTGTGTTGAGGATTTCTTCGTCTTTATACCAAGAAACGGTGAGGGGCTTTGGTGCGCCGGGCGATCGACACTGAAGCTTAACTCGTGATCCAACAGAGAACATGAAAGCAGACGATTTGCGCTCGTTCATCCCAGGAACAAGTTTATCTGCAAAATCCAATAATAATAATAATAATAATAATAATAATAATAATAATAATATTATTATTATTATTATTATTACTACTAATGCAGTCTTTCAAATATTAACAATACCGATAGAACAGTAATAATTGTAGTAATATAATACTAAATACTACTACTACTACTTATTATACTAACTACTACTACTACTACCTACTACTACTTCAAATATGCACTACTACTACCACTACTGCTACCGATAGAACAGTAATAATTGTAATAATAATAATAATAATAATAATATAAATATTATATACATAAACTTATCTATCGTTGCGTGTGAACATCGCCCTAAGAGTAGACTTTATTCTGAAATTACCATAATTTTGTCGGCTGTGGCTCTAGGAGGACACGACATTCACTACCATTACCACCCACCACCCCCAGTCGGATCACACCAAGTTCGCCTCCATTAACGATACTGCCCCCATTTTGGAACTCGTCTACGCCATCGGTCAACACTTTTCTACCTTCAGTTTAATTTCTCCTATGACTGGCACAGTCTCAGAGGCGATTGACCCAACCATAGGTAAAGTAACGTAACCTTCGTACATAGACTTTCTACGTCTATTCAAAAACGTTCTTGCTTTAGAAGTCCCCTAGGAAAAAATTAAGCTGCTGTTATTTGTAGACGCAAAGACAAGAAGACAAAGAATGAGAATTATTCATGAACAACCAATTACAGGACAGAAGGGGACAGAGTGAGATTACACATCAAGACCACGGTATGAATGAGAACTCGGGTGGAACATAGTGGTTCTCTCGTCGCTAATGAACCACTCTAAGCCCTGTTATTACATTATGTCAATTAAGGCATATTCGTTCGGATCAGAAGTTCAATTTGTTCTCATGGCCGTTATTTTGCTTCCACGAAACAAATTAAGAGATATTCTAATAACACTTTACTACCCTCCGTCAAAAGTTCGCCCCAGCTGGGATAACAAGCAGAGTATCCGCAAACGGTGATTAATACACGTTGGGGATGACTGGGGATGCATCCCTCCCCACCGGCCCACCAAAAATGCGTCTTCAGTGGAAGATGATCTCTAAAGTCTAAACGGATTATAGCCTTGATATATATATATATATATATATATATATATATATATATATATATATATATATACAGATATGGACATATCCATAGACAATGTCATCGACAAATTCAATACAAAACTCGATTTTTCACTATGACTTTGTACAACCAGACTAACATAGCTTTTATATGTTGTCAATTCTCTGAACATTATATTTTATAAATCGAATCTACAGATTTCTTCTAAACCGTTTGCATATAATTCCTTTAACAATTGACGGAATCTTCCTAGAAATTCATTGCATCACCCCTTACCAAGAGTTCTCGGAACCGCCACTGCTCATTAATCATCTGGAGTTCGACTTATACTGTCTACTAGATCACGCCTAAATAGGCCTACACCAGGAAAGATCTTAGTCATAAGTTTCCATGTGAGAATGTTTCTATTTTATTTAGTCCTTACAGAATTATGTAAGATAACTGTACTCAATTTATGTCGATAGGTCTATTATTTCGTTTCATTTCCAGAATTATCCAAATTCAAATCTCTCAATAATCTGGAACGTTTCAATCTGCCTGTCTGGGGTAAAACTTTAAAAGTTGTGCACTTACGTATGGGCGGGGCGAAATAGGCACTTCGTTGTTCTGTTGGGACGAACTGAGGTGTCTAACAGCTTTCTAAAAGCCCTAGTGTCCAAACTGTCGACATCTTAATGACTTGGAGCAATAATCTGACGGGCAGATAAAGATCTCTGGTGTTTCACACGACCGATATGCATGTAATATAGAAGCAGCGCTCTTGTTTAGGCAGGCCGCAGAGGACTGCTAGCGTTGCGTTAAATCACGTGATGAGTAAGTCAATAGGTCGGTCGTTGAGTCAGTAAGAGGCGATTAGGCCGAAGCCAGTTTCAAGGCACTCCATACTCTCTGTTTCTGTCAGTCAGTTTGTTTATCTGTCTGTCTGTCTGTCTGTCTGTCTGTCTGTCTGTCTGTCTGTGTCTCTGTCTCGACACATGTTCACCGGCGTAGAGTGGACATCAATACGTACGTAACGCTATAGGATATGACCACTTGACCAGCATCTTATTATAAAAGCACCTAAAGTTGTAGATATAATATCACTCATCATCATCATCATCATCATCATCATCATCATCATCATCATCATCATCATCATCATCATCATCATCACTGCTAACGAGACGTATCCAGTGAACCTGCTAAGTGCAGTGCTCACTGCTCAGGTGCTTCTAATACAAGGAGCCTATGAAAAAAATAGAAAAAAATAGGAAAAAAAGAATGAATGATTGATATTGGTGCAGAGAAATGTATAGAAACAATGGCGTTCTAAGCCTGTCTCAGGACAGAGAAATTGATGATGATGATGATGATGATGATGATGATGATGATGATGATGATGATGATGATGATGATGATGATGATGATGATGATGATGATGATGATGATGATGATGATGATGATGATGATGATGATGATGATGATGATGATGATGGCGAAGTGCGAATCTTCTCGCGCAATTTGCCGAAGCTGTGAACCATTTTCGGCGAGCAGAGAGCAGGAGAAAATTGTTTCCAACTTTCCAGAGAAACTATTAATTTCTTGGCGGCGCATATTCGATGCGTTTTTCGCCTAAGATCGTCGCGTCTAACTTGATCAAAGCGAAATTCCGACCGAACCCAAAAGAAACAACGCTTTACGACTGGATTTGGGCAGGAAATGAATTGTTTTTCCGTGGTTCGAGTCCAAATACTCGAAAATGTGCGGCGTGGAGGTAATATTGTATTTATGGCGCATGGTGTTTGGAAACGAGTTCAGTCTGCTAGTCTTACGCGATGAGGCAGCATCTCGCCCGTTCGTAATATTCAACACTTGTTCCCGCATCTGTGTACTTGACGCGTGGCCGAGTACAGTGTATTGCGTTGCCTGGCCGCTTTGTAGAACATTATTAACGACGGAACGAGAACTGTTACTGTCCCGCGATTAACCAGTTAGCGTCATTCCATCTCTCTCCTTCCAAGAAAACCCACACAAATTCATCTCAGTTCTGAGTTCTGTGTCAGTAAGAAGTGACGCTTGGAAAAAAGACAACAACTTTCGGTTTTTATGGCGCATTTGCTCACTGAGAATGCCCCAGAAAGTAATATTTGCATCGACAGAACCCGTGCTTCATCCAGACTCCAGGTCTTTGGGGGGGAGGGGTTGACTTGGCTGGAGGGGAAGAGATACAGCTCAATGCAACAATTTGTTGTCAGTTCTGGGATTTGGGGGGATTTTTGTAGTTTGGGGCGGGGAATCTCCCCGTAACAGGCCTGGATAAAAAACTGGATAGAACATACATTGCTATTGGTGGCATGTAGTCTATACATGCCATCTGACTGCATAGTCAATCGCTCTTGTTCATTGGTTGTTAAGTATTAAGTACTTCTGATGACCGATTACTGCATACTCTGCCGTTCCACTGACACGAGTACTTGACCTCTCCTTCTTGACTTCCTCTTCTCGCTCCCTCCTTCCCTCCCTCCTCCACTCCGCCTTCGTATTTTATGCCCAGAAACTCTCCCACATTCGACTCATCCCGTCCGTCCATCTTTAGTATCGTTGCCCTCCGCCTGACATCTCTTGTACAGCAACCGGGGTATGCGACGAAAGAAAAGTCCCTCCGGACGCGATTTATTGTCCGCTGATTGACCCTCTGTGGGTCCACGGAGTCTACCAGAGGGCGCTGCAACTACATTCCGACCCCCAATCTAAGCCCCCAGAATAGCCTCAATTTGGCCGCCGCGAGATAAACCGTTGAGAAACGCGTACCAGAACGTACCAGGTACGTCGATCATCATCCATCTAAATCAAGTCGTACTCTCGGAGTTTCCACTGTCCGCGTCTTATCATCGCCCTCCTTCATAAATAAGCGCTCGTGGGTCCCGCGGCCCCCTCCTCCCCCTCCCCCCAGCCGAGCCCCCAACGCGCGTTCATTTATTATGAACCGCGTCGCTTTCACCCGAGGTGGTCACAGTGAAGCGAAGGGAAAAGGTTGGTCTCCGTTAGTAAAGTGATCTTCCCGCCCACACGCGGAAGCGTATAGGAGATAGCATCTCGGATAAGACTCGAGGGATGGAGATTGGAGAGTAGAGGTTGTGTAGAAGTAAAGTCACCGTCCGATTTTAATCCAGCTATACAAGACATGTTATTCAGCGCGTAGAGTCAACAATCGAACATAAACATGGCACTTCGCACGATGAACAACGATCAAAGAGACGTCATTGTAAAAAGTTCTGTTTATCAAATTGGTGACAAAACAAACTCGAATAAATATATCCTGATATCAAGTTTGGTTTGATGAAATAAACAACACTATCAAAAAGACATGCATAATAAAGACTGTTAATGCGTTTCACACTTGGAAAGTAATAGCTCTAATGCTATAGCAGTACATAAACAAACAAAGGTAAAACGAATTATAATATAACATTTACAAAATGTATATATATATATATGTGTGTGTGTGTGTGTGTGTGTGTGTCCCTTGGATAAAGATTAACTTGATAGGCCTATGACCATGTCAACAGAATGGGAAACAGCAGATGGGCCTACAAAACAAAGATTGCGAATTTTGTCTACAGACTGAACGGAATTCTAAGTTAATTGGCAATTCTAACGAATAGAAAAGTGTCGTTGTTCTGTCCGTGCACAAATACGTCTCACGGAATTTCACTTCTTTGAACGAGTTGCAGTTTCAAATGTCACACTCAACCTACAGTATAGTCCGGACCATGTTTCATAACGCAGGAGAGATACACCGCGTGGACTCAAGATGCAAAAGCTTCAGTACTCAGTTCACCGATCGTTTACCTCCCAGCCTCTCAAAGTACACCGAAGTCCAATACTTAATTACGAATGATCCAGAAATCCTAGGATTTCGATTCATTTCCAATCGTTCTATTATAACCATTAATCACTGCATAGGGCGGATGGTAAGGGTCGGGCTAAAGACTTGGCATATCACAACTATAGGTCTATACGCTTTGGAAATACGAGCAACCTACTTATATACAACAACGGAGGACGATTTACCCTTGACGCACAACACGAATTGCTAGCATGCTTTGTCTAATTATAGCGCTATATGAACCAGATAAAGCTATCGGCTGCATGCTTAGCTGAAAACGATAGCATACTTCTCCACCAGGAACGCGGTTTCCACGTATAGGCCTATACCGATATACGTTGAACAATACACGGCACACTATTGCGCAGTCGTTTGAGTATCAAACCGGTCGTTTTAGAAGCTCTGCATGCATATACGCCTAGAAAACAAAGGTACAGTACAGGTCGCTCGGTAGGTTCAAAGTGAGTGAGAACGTACAGTAGAACTTCGATATAACGGACTCGTCAATGCAGTATAGTCAACCAGCACCAGTCGACGACGATCGCTCCAGTAACAGAAATCGTATAGTCGTGATCCTGTCCGTCGTGGTTCGTGCTTACTGAAACCTTAAGTTCGCTTGGTGTAATATTTTGTAGATCTTCGTCGTAATATCTGTCATTTGGTTCATCGTCTGGTTCTAAAGATCTTACGACAAAACCGACATCGTTTGTCTTCTTCCCTACAACCAATTGTTTTTATCCATCTGAGATTACTCCCTCCTATTCAACAGGTCTTCAATTTGGCAGCCACTCTGAATGCAGAGTTTTTACAGTGGTTTTCACACAGGCTGCCTGACTTAGCCTCCTATACCACTCTATGTCACATAATAATAATAATAATAATAATAATAATAATAATAATAATAATAATAATAATAATAATAATAATAATATTATTATTATTATTATTATTATTATTATTATTATTCATAATTTGATCCCAGTTTCGGCAAAATATCCACGAATCTCTTAACAACAGCCCATTCTTAAAATATCTTTCCAGGTCTAGACTCTAGACAACAATTATCACTTGCTTTAAGTCCAGGCAGTGGCGTAGCGTGGTCTCGTGCCGCCCATGGCTCCTGGAAGAAATGCCGCCCCAACCTGCTCCTATTATAACTGACAAGCAAAAAAAGGTCGTCGCGGCCGAATTTGCCGCCCCTTCTCAATTTTTCCGTCCCTTCGCTAAAACTCTTCGACAACCTGACAAGCAAAAAAAGGTCATCGCCGCTGAATTTGCCGCCCCCTTCATGTGTGCCGCCCATGGCTCGAGCCATAGTAGCCATTGGCACGCTACGCTACTGAGTCCAGGTGGCAATTTGAGACAGCAGTGGACGAAACTTTTGCAGTGAGGGCTGCCCCCTCCCCCTTCCCCACTCCCACCGCCACCCCTACCTCCCCCACCCCAACTCACCCGCTCTGCATGAATGCGTTGTTCTTCAACGAAATATGCGTGTTTTTGCACAGCAGCTGCGCGTTTGAACGGCGACATTAAATCACTAAATTATTTCAGTTAACTTTACACATAGCAGGGCAGATTTCAAATAGCCATATTCGGGTTCACGATTAGACACTTCTAAATCAGGCGCAAAGCCATTTAGACTCCAAGACACCGCCTGTCCAGTGATATATATATATATATATATATATATATATATAATTATATATATATAATTATATATATATACCCTCGGGATATATATATACCCTTGGTATATATATATATATACCCTCGGTATATATATACATACATACATACACAGACCAATTTGCCATCGTTCGAATGGGTCCATTATATTCACATATATTATATGTGACTATAATGGACCATTTGAATCATGTCCTATACGAATATACAATGAATATACAGGGTGGCGCAATAAAATTGGCACCACCCTATTTCATTGTAAATACTTTCACAACCTCTGCACAAAAATGCACGAAATTAAGTGTAGCTTCGTAATATTACAGCGTGCATCATGAATGCAGCCACTAAAATTTTTCTTCAAATTCCAAAGTGAAACTGCGCCACCTGGCGAAAACCAGGGTGGTACCAGCCTTATAGCCCATCATATATATATATATATATATATATATATATATATATATATATATATATATATATTTGAATGTCTATGGATGATATGTGGTGCCCTAAAGCGCACCATAAAAAGTTGCAAAAATTTCAGGAATGAGAGTGCAATGTGTGCAAATTGTCTTCTTCATTGCAGATTTAAATTGGTCGCTAATTAAAGCGGGGTGTGTTCACTCGACGGCAATTGACCTAAAAAGTTAATCACTGCATTATACATCATATCTCTGGGTCCTATAATTGGTCATAAACCAATGACGATGAATTTGACTTGTAATAATCCTCTCAATGCCTGACGAATACCCGACGTATAGAAGATATTCGCAGATACATTCGTCTATCTCCCGCAATATACCGCATGGGCTATAGAATTGGTTCCCGGACACTCTTGACATCAGATGCCAACTGGTCATAGCTGCTGAAATTGACTAAATATTATTTGCTGAGGCCCAGTTTTGATAAATTTTGATAAACAATTTAATAAGACAAGTTACCAAGACAGCTATACTATTTATAAGCATTTTAGAGGCTCTTAAAAGTTTATTCATCGTTCAATGGGTCATGGACATTCCCACGCCACTGCATGACCAGTATGCACCTGGCTATTCGATTGTACAAAAATGCAAAATGCCCATTTTCTCTCCCCGCCCACAATTTAAATTTCGATTTGGCAGACATTTTATTTCATTTGGAATTCTCTTCATCCTGCAATTCAAACGCCACAATCGTTTTTGGTGCCGGGTAACAGCGGCGTAGCGTGGGTTACCAGCGCCCAGGGCAAAAGCAGGGGGTTGAACCTCCAACTTCTCAAATTTTCCCTCCAACTTCTCAAATTTCCCCGAAATGTTTCGACAAGCAAAAAACCGACAGCACATCTATCACATTATACTCCTCGCAGTGCCATAATATAATACATTGCGAAAAAGTACTTAAGCTCTTCTTTGTCGATGACCTATGTCGGACTATTTTATGATTTATTATACTTTACACTATACTTCGTATTTTTTCTCTTCTCACTTCAAATTTTGCACTATAATTTTTCCCCTAGAATTTTGCGCCCGGGGCCGCCGACCCGTGCCTTCCCCCTCCCCCACGCCACGTCACTGCCGAGTAGCAAAAAATGGCAACCGATGGACGATTCTAAATTTTTCTTTTCCGAAATCTCCTGGGAGGATAGTCGTGCTGACAGAAAATCAGAGGATGTGTACTTACTCTGAGCGCTAGCAGGGTCGATCCAGACAGACACGAAATACGCCGACAGAAGCCACCGTACTGGCAGAAAAGATGCCATCGCCTCTAAAAACAGAGACCGGTTCTCTTCTACTACGGCAACTGGCTAAACACGGCACCTGCAGACGCTCGGGCAGGCAAACCAGCAGCTGTTTGTATCAAGTGTTAAGTCCGCAACAGCAATAGCAACAACAACAACAACTGCACCATGCAGCGTCTCCGGTAGAGGGCTGCGTCGGTGAATCTGCAGTCATCTGTAAGTGGTGCGTAATTGTGGACGTGAAATTATTGCGCATAATAATAATGGCCGGAAGTGAATTCCGCCAGTCAGCCTCTATTTCGCATCAAGAGATCACGTGACCGGATCATCGGCTCCTAAGTCTCCGTGCCCAGAGAGAGAGACATAGAGATAAATCCACACTTCGGTTGCGGAGTTTACGGAACTTTGACTGATTTGCCGTTTGCCGATTGGTTACGTCTTCCTCTCTAAATAGAATTAGAATGCATACTCTATCAGCGAAGTTCAAGCATGGCAAAAATCAAATCAATAAAATCATTGGCGCAGCCACGGTGGGGGGCAACCCTTCCTACTTGGACTGGACCGGGCGTGGGACTTGGACGTGGATTTGGATTAGACGTGCCCCTCCCCTATTTCGGAATCCTGGCTACGCCACTGAATCAAACGATCTTGAATGCTAGAATGTCGCTATTGGTTCAAAATTTTCATATATATATATATATATACAGTATAGATGTTAAAAAGTTTAGTGCCTAATGATAACCATGCAGTAGTTTCCACGCCTAATTCTAATCTTTGCAATTCGCTTTATTAAATTTTACAGACAGCGGTTGTTGCGTTAAATAGATACTTTGTTAAAATATCGTGTGTCTATGGATACAGTGTACTTCTGGAGCAGAGTGAATGGGAAAAGATAATATATTCAGATTTCTGATTGAAGACACAACTTAAACAGGAATAGAAACGCTAAAGTTGTGATTTTCTTTTAAAAATTTCGCCAGAATCTTTTCCTATTACGTCAGGCTAAGTTCTGATAATTAATTGCTCATCGATATTAATAAATTATATATATATATATATATATATATAGTGTATATAAGATCTAAGGTGAATCGGTCACAAACAGGTGTTGCTTTACCCTACCCATAAGGGTACCCCTACCTCTAGGGGTACGTATTCATCATGGGCCTGCCCCTCCCCCCAGACCGCCGGGCCCCTGTGCAATTACCCCTGCTCCCCTCTCGGCGGCCCTGCTCGTCGAAACCTACTATATACTATAAAACTTCTAGCCATTTCTACAATTTATATATCTATGTTTGCTTTACATAACGTTAATGTCGGATTGTTAAGATCCTATGTTTAAACTATAATTTCTAACGTCTAAATACAAAATTTTAAATAGAATTTTTAAAGATATTTTTATACCGTTGGATACTACTCTTCGAGGCCTTTCCAGCTTTATAGCAATTAAACCGAGTAAGTAATTTTAATATAAACCGTCTGGAAGGGGTTCAGGTGCAGTGTTTATTCTAGGCTCTTTTGGAGGGATGTCCACCCCAAAGTTTGAAAATCTCCCCCTTTCTATATGTTGCATTGGGGGATGGAAATTCCCCCTCCCAAGTGTGACGGGGGGGGGGTTATTTAGGAGAGGGGAAAACATAAGGATATAAGGATATGACCATATGACCATATTCAGAAGAGCATTATTAGAGCAGAGCATGTGTGTAGAAGATGGGATGAACTTTTTTTGCTCGTCAAGGTTTTTGGGCAGACAAACCTTCTCCCCCCAAAAAACCATATAAACACTGGTTCAGGTGGCGTCCCACGATTTTACCTAATATGCATTTCTTATAGTAACACTAGTAATCTACACTCTCACCTGGCCAATAATTGTCAAAAACATTCGTTCGGATAGACACATTTTAAAACTGAAATCAAGAAAGGAAGATGTTTTGAATGCTAATCACTGTAACCAGCCATCTATATGCGAGAATCTCCCACCTTCGCCTTAATCTCTTTGATGTCTTCTCGTTCGCTAACGATACGTCAAACCGAGAAGACTTTATAGCAATTAAACCGAGTAAGTTCCAAATCATAAACGAACACAACCTACTGCTACGACTGCTGCCGCTGCCGCTGCTGGCGATGATGTTGATGGTAGTGGCGATGCTATATATGCGGTTGTAGGATGGATGGATGGATGGATGGATGGAAGGATGGATGGATGGATGGAGCGGGGCCTTCGTCTGTTGTAGAAACAGAAACCGGTGATTGCCAGAAGGGCGGCCAAAGCGGTATCGGCGCCCGCCTCTCTTGGCTTCTCCGCCGGTCGGAGACGCTTCGTTCGCGGCGGACGATGGTCACAGCGGCGGCGGCGGCGGCGGCGCAGGGCCCTGCCCTGCCCTGCCCTTGCGCGGCGTTGCGCCTGCATTTTGTGCCCTGTAAATACGAAGATTCGACACTTGGTCTTATAGAATTCACCTGCAGCCATAGTATCGCCCTCTGCGAGTCCCTTTCTGTCTTTCTTTCTTTCTCTCGATGTCTGTGGAGTGCCGTCTCGAGTATTTCTTGTCTGACTGTCTCTCAGTCCAACAATCTGTCTATGCGTCTCTCCGTTAGTCTGCTTGTCTGTTCTGTCTGTTCTGTCTGTCTGTCTGCCTGCCTGCCTGTCTACCTGCCTGCCTGACTGTCTGTTCTTAACAGCATGCATAGGTGTCCGTTTCGATAGATTTCCTGAACGCAGAGCTCTCTGGTTCCGTAGCATCCTGGGCGTTAACGCATTTATGCGAAGTGGATTCTCGGAGGCTCCAAAGCATTAGATTGCGTTGCCTAACGATAAGGGATTTATCGCTTGCGGGACTCATAATTTCCTGTTAAGCTAAAACCAGACGAGTAGTCTCTATAGAAAGAAGCGGAACGGAACGAGGATAACAAGTCCCAACTAGAGTTGCAGTTGCCAAACTGTTTGGCCGTGGCTGTCTTCCAGTGGTGATGTAGGCCTATATACAAGGTCCCACGAATGAAAATTTTAAGCTAAAAGAATTTTAAACACTACAATTTGAAGGGTGTTTGTTAGTCTCAGACTAGAACTGTTCCATAGTTTTATGCTACAGTGTACAACTATTAATGCGCTATAGAAGTCCTACCCTCGTGGTCTTAGAATTGGTAACCGGCCGCTCAGAGTGACAATTAGAGCGTGATGATGTGTTCTTACGCCACCGGGTGGTTCGGCGTGTTTTCAATAATATTCCAGACGTGCATTTCCAAATTGCGCCGAGAAAACTGCTGGATAATCCAGGAACGAACCAGATAATCTGCCTCCCTCGGTTCGACCAGCAGGGATCAACCCCCAACAGCAGAACCTACGTCCACTTGTACAATCAGTCACAGCAGTATATGCAGACCTTTGCGATGTTAATTAATAGAGAGCGCAGTTTCAGCTGGCCTCTAGAGGGGTTTACACCGAGGCGAAGGGTTCGCATTTGGGTATTTCAAGTCACATTCACACGCTTCGGATTCGCGCGCGACACCCGCCTTTCCAAAGTCTATGCAAATAAAAAAGTAAAATCTCGTAAAATTTATATAGCGCTTTGCAAAGTAGTACAGCTGCTTATTCTTGTGCGCATGTATACATAGTCTTTCTTGAAATAGCCATAGGCAAGGCGGATTGTCGGTAGTATATAATATGTTCCACGCACACCGTCTTCCTGTGCTCCCCACTTCCCCCTCCCCCAATGGCCCACAACGTATAGGCGGCCTAGCGTTGCTGTGTGTGTGTGTGTGTGTGGGGGTGATTTGCGTCTGTGTTGCAGATTTTGCCTGAGCTTCGAGCGAAATGTTGCCGTGCGCAATCGACGGCGCCAGTTTTAAAACAAAAGTCCGATTGTTTAACAGATTTCGTGCATTGTTCCTCTCCATTCGGGCTCGTTCGGCTTCGGCAGATAGGCTACGGTAGATTCTGTTCCGGTCTCGGCTTATCAAAATAATTCGTTCGAAGAGAACATAACAATCGTTTACCTTCTGGCGTTGTTGGTCACCTGGTTCGACACAGGGCCCCGAAACAACATGCGTCTGTTTTCTTAACTACAAGAGCCGTGTGTAGTCACGTGTGAGCGTCAGATGATGTCATCAGGATGCATGACGTGACGTCATATTTAATTTAATTAGCTTTCAATTAATTAGTTTTTCGATCGCCACCAGCTTCTATTATATTCTTCTATCTCAATAGTGCAGTAGTTTCTTAGTTTGGTGTTTCTGAGCACTGATAGAGTATTTCTATAGGTTTACTTTCCCATAGGTCGGGATTTATAATATAACTGGAGTCTGCAATTTTAACGGAACCGATTTATTGCATACCAATCTGTACTCAGTCAGAGTCGAGATATCCGAAACCCGGGACTGTGAGAATTCGATTATTATTAATTTATTATTATTATTATTATTATTATTATTATTATTATTATTAGTTAGTAGTAGTAGTAGTAGTAGTAGTAGTAGTAGTAGTAGTAGTAGTAGTAGTAGTAGTAGTAGTAGTAGTAGTAAATGGGGTTGACTTTTTGGAGTTGACATTGGGGTATTACGATTCAAATCAAGAAGCGGCCATCGACTGATGTCAAAGACATTACTAAAATGGCGCTATAGAAGTTCAATACTGTTGATGATTACACTGGTCTACATTTTAAAAAAATTTTCTGCTGACTTAAGTATTTTGCTGATTTTACCCAATTGAGAGGTGCTGATTCCAGATATGAAGTCAAAAATTATGCAATACGTCAAATTTTTTTCGCAAATGAGGAATGCTTAATTAAAGGTGTTAAAGTCAAACATAAGGAAAATAGGAAATTCTGAAGAACCGATAACACGTAATATTTTTTATTCAGCCAAAAATGAGTCTGTCTTCTAACCAAGAGAGCAATAAGAGCAATAGCTAGTTGCTTAAATTTAAGTTTTGAGAAAGGAATCTTCTCTTTTGGATGCTCCAGTATAGTTATGGTCACAGTTGTCACGGCTGTAAACACCAGCAGTAGTCTGCCACAATGTGTTTGAGTTCTATCTGCCTTGATATCTATGTTCCATGGTCGTGATGTCTTGATGGAAGCATTCTCCTTGTTCTTCACTCATAGCTCCAAGATTTGAAGTTCAGGTAGCTATGAAGGAAATGCAACTTGACACTCATGTTGCTCCCAGTCTTCGAAAAGCAATCTTCGAATTTTGAACTGAAAGGTCATAATTCTCGACTCTTAAGTTGCCAAGTAAGTCAGTAATCAGGTCGTAAAAAGCATCTTGTCTACAACTATAACATCCCATTGATTCAATAAGTCTTTTGATGTTGATGCAGTATACAAACTCCTCCTCCATATGGAAATATTTCAAAAGATCACTCTCTCTGCCATGATACATAAGCGTGGTTCCTGGAGCCAACACTGAACAGATTCTTTTTCTTCAGTCTTTGTCCCAGTAACTCTGCTGACGACTTCGGCAGATCTAGATCTCATATAAGGTCTTACAACTCAGCTTGGTTGAATGTTTGGTGCATTCCAGCGTCAACTTCTGAGGCCATGAAATCTTCACCATTCGTGTCTGTTGACTGACTAAATTCATCGTTGTCAGAAACACCCAAAGTAGTGCAAATAGGTACAGGAACTTCGTCACAGTAAGCAACTGGTCTCAGAGCAGAGGGTGATTTGGGTACTGGTTGGAAGATTTTGTCTTTGTGGACATGCCTGAAATATTTACCAGGCAGAAGTAGCAGTTATCAACATGCATGGTTTTGAGGCTCGCCACACCATTGGAACTCCAAAGCTAAGACCAGAGAAAGCTAAGACACAGAAAAACTCTGACCTTTAGTCACATTATGAACTGTCTGAGGCTTTCAACAAATATCCTGCACACTTTATGCATCGGTGCCCAAGGTTTTCCTGGTCACCCAATTTAACTGTACGAAATATGCATGATAAGTTCTTTATGCACAAATTCAAACACCTCTCTCCTTTGTTTAGGTGCTGTAAAACAACCACAAATGTAGCAAAATTTGTCAGGATCATTCCTGCACTACCCATCGGAAGTGTTCAAGTGCTGGTTTACATATTCTACAGAAAACTAGTTAAAATAGTTACATTTGCTGCATATTGTAAGCCTCATGAACGACTGAATGAAATGCCGTCGGTTTCACGCTGCTTATATAGGCCTATATCCATAAAATGCTGACGTCTGCAGTTTAAAACTGCCTATTAAACTGTTGTGTTATTAAATAGTTATGTCCACTGCATATTAAGCATAGCTTTTGCACATCCTTATCTTTTGCATATTCAATATAGCTAAAGAATTATAATGCATAATGCCATGTTATTACTGTAAACAGTAAATCAGTAAACAGCGTTTTGCGGGAAAACTGGACGTGATGGGAGGAAATGGGTGTGATTTTTGGATTCAGCACACCAAAATACATAAAGATCACATGTTGTCTTCAAGTCAGCAAAATTGATGTAGACCAGTGTTATACTAATTACTATTATTATTATAATTATTATTATTATTGTCATTACACGAAGCTTAATTTGGTGCTTCTGTTTAATAACAGGACCTGGTCATTCGCAGATGTGGGCTCAACTTTTCTCATGAGTCACTCCCCACGACACCGGTGGAGCCAACAGGAGACGCAGGGACCTCTTGATATTATTAATTACCGAGGTACCTGGAAAGAGGGAGCATTCCCAGACTGAGGCAAGACGTGATATGAGCAGAGAACCCTAGCTGGCCGAGGGCGGGGGGGGGGGAGACAGCGGGCATGGCATGTCAATGGGTTGTCTCTATTAGTGGAAGCAGATCTGTCACGGATGTAAACTAAATAATCAGACGACGCTGGAAGTGGAGACTGTTTGGAGACGTTAAGTTAATTGATGGATGTATAGGCCTATAGCCTAAATGTTCGCCGGAGGACCCTGTCCAGATCGGGTTCTGTCCGGATGTGTCTGAAGATGTCCATTCGCTGACCGTAGACGCAGCTGTGAGGGAAAGAGACTCGGTCGAGTGCTGGGAGACTGTCTGTCGATCGGGCAATTGAGACACTTGAACCCCATGCAGTCATCAGGCGGACAATTCCAAGAAGTCGGTTCAATATCACCTTAATTTAGAGAATTCGCAATAAAATACCCCCTTGTACTTAGGCCTATTTAAAAATTGTAATTATAAAAAAATATTAATTAATTCAGTCATTCATGAATCCATCCATCCATTCGTTCATTCATTCATTAATGCATCAATTCATTCATTCATACATGCATGCGTGCATCCCTCCATTCATCCATCTATATATATATATATATTCTATCCGTCAATTCAAATTTTCTATCGAGAATGTTTGTCCATTTTCCGTTCGTTTAGCAATATTGCCGGACGTTCTTGAATCTTGATCCTATTCTTGGTTTGAAATGCCTGCTCAGTTGAACCGGTGACCTTTACAAAACCACGGAGAACCCGCAGCTACTGCCCCCCTGCATCTAGCCTGGTTGTTTTACCTATACCACTGTGGCGAAAATCCAGATTTACCTGTTTCTCTATAGGCTTATCGGTGTTCTTGTGTTTCTACTCGAGACAGGTGCCGCCTTCAACTGCCTTGCTGACTTTTCCCGGCGCCGTACCTCCGATGCTCGTAGGAAACCAAGAGGTCTGCATTTACAAACAGCGAAGCCTTCGGTTACACGATTTTCCTCGCCAGGATAAACGGAACCAGTTCCGCTGCCGACTTCTTGAACATTTTGTAGCGCACAGAGAGTTTCGCTCGATCGCAGAACGGCCGAATCTTCGAAAGAATACAGAATTTTTCTTAAATCTTTAGTCAGATTCCGCGCTTGTCGGTTTGTTGTGGAGCATTAATATCCAATGTATATTGTCTTGCATCGTTTGCCTATAATGTGCCTTGTGGTCGATGGACGCTGTACTATTTACATCTGTACTGAATATATAGTTACGTTCGCGATCGAGCGAATACAAACACAGGCATAACTATAAGAAATCTCAAGCGCTGAGACTCCATTCTTAATCGAGACAAGAGAAACATCGCCATAACCCCAGTGGGACGGGTTAAATTCCTCCTCCCCTCATAACCCTATCGGCAGTGGTTAATCTAGACTCCTGGACTCCGGGGTGAAACTGACAAGGCCGAGGGGGGAGTCAACTAGGGGGGGGGGCTTGGGGAGCGCTGTAAGGTGATATAGTATGCCAAAATTTCCGGGGCTATTTTGAAATTTGAAATGGCCTGGATTAAACTCTGCCCATCGGCCTCCTTGATTAGATAGTCAAATGAGCATTCATCCAATCACCCAATTTCTATAGCGACACTACGTTACGTCACTTCATTCTGTATGGATGCATCAGCCGATGGTTCAATAGGGTCTGCCCTGTACAGTGGCGGCTCCACATGAGGGGCCCGGGGGACCCGTGCCCCTATTGAATGCCTGCTCCCCAGTGGCCCCCTGTTGGGACCCTATGCTTACTACTACATATCAACAAATGGTTGGCTCCTCATGCTTAGAAGTAGAAGTTTCCACCCCAGCGCCCCGTCCCCCATTTGCCAAATCCTGGAGCCGCAACTGGCCCTGCATGAGCGTTATACATTATTAACGTTATCTAAATACATGTATTGCAAATATAAACTGGTGAAACCTCATTCGCGATTCTCTCTAAAACATTGAAATTCTCCGCGTATAAATTGTAGTGATCGGCTACCACCAGCCGAGTTCAATCCGGACCGCGGTCTAAACGGCGGTAGATAACAACAGCACGCTAGGCCCCCGTTCGCCAGACCCGGTAGCCAACTGCTGCATTCTGCCTGGGCACTTAACAGAAGGGAAAAGGGTGAAGTGATCTTCGAACGGATACAGTCGGAATTCCGAGCGAATGAAACAGCACAACGCGCCCGATAACGATTACGACGAGGAGAAATTAATCAGAAGATAACAGAGCGCTAAATAAAGCGCAAAGGAAGGGAAAGAGCGAAGAAAGAACGAACGAAGATCTCTGATAAGCAAAATACAAGCCGGTAACGCATACCGAAGATACCTAAACAACACCAATGCACCCATTCAATATTTACATATACAGTATATATATATATATATATATATATATATATATATATATATATATATATATATATTGGCCAGAATTCAAGACATGAGAGCTAAAAGTATACATTTATCTGTCTCCGGACACTTTTGTATATATATATATATATATATATATAATATATATAGATATATATATATATTGACTCGGATCAATACGAGAGCTAAAAAGTATACATTTATCTGTCTCCAGACACTTTTGTATTAAGTCCGGCTAAGGGAACTAAGTATCGAGGGTTAATATATATATATATATATATATATATATATATATATATATATTAAAATCCAGTTCACATATATCATGGCGTTCTAAGACAAGCAAGGATACAACATCGTTAATTGCTTCAGTAGATAGATCTCGTCTATCCTTATCCTGGGGCTTCTTTACATTAGCAGTGATAGTTTAGAAGTAGGCCTACATGCCTTTTGCGTCAGCCGTTACATGCCTAATCCAGGTGTCTGAGACAGTTAATGGTTTTTTGTCGCGCTTGCCTTGCTTCGCCCAACCCGAAGTCCTGAACCCTAGGATGAGTGCAGTATTGGGTTACTCAGAGATTCCTCTGTTATGCTCAACAGCTGCAATTAGTCTACGCCACCATTAAATTTGCCACAACCTCTGCTCTATCATCAATATTCTCTGGCCACCTAGGCCCTAATGCCTATTTTTAAAAAAACTAATGTTAATATTAATGCATAGCCTCGCAGATATTCAAACAAAAGACAAGATACAGAGAGGAATGGAAACAATGGAGCCCTGAATCTCTCTTAGAACAGAGAGCCTGATGATGATGATGACGACGACGACGGTGATGATGATGATGACGATGTTGAATGTTAATTAGGCCTAATTATCATTTATTAATTTTTTATTCCAACCTTAATTTTAATTATAAAGTATAATTTAATTAATGTAATTAAACAAGACCTTATTTTGAAAACATATTTGCAATTTTGCATCGTTGTCAACAGACTCGATGACTTAGACATGTAGTTAGTTAGAGATTATAAGGCTATGCAGATAAGCAGAAAACTGTAGGGCCTAGGGCCTTCAAACCCCCTCCCCTCTAAATTGTTGACGTAATTAATGGACAGCCCCTATATATATATATATATATATAATATATATATGCTGTAGATCACTGTGTTCTGCTTTATTCTTCACCCGCCAAGTTTTGCCCATAGGTCACCACCATTCCTCCATTCGTCTTCTGCCTCCTCATAACCACATTGCTCTCAGGCCGACGTTAGATTGATGGCAGGCTTTTAGCCTCTTCGGTCCCACATACCTTTCCATCTAACGAAAATACCTTTTAATCTGCTCAACGACCCCCCTTCTGCCTCGCAGTTCATCATCTTTCGAGGCTCCTTCTCCTGGATCGATCCAGGCACCTGGGTCCGATAACCGATTCCGGCTAAACCAGGGCGCTGCCAGTTAGAGTCCCGTGTGCTGGATCAGTGGAGACTATAGGAAGACTAACGATGGGGGGTCGGAAGAAGGATCGCTAACGATTTCAAAAATACGGCCTTGGTTTATCAAATAAAAAACTGCCTCGCCATATGACGAAGCCCCAGTGTTTTTGCGACGGTACGAGTCGGTACCGCGTACCTGAAAACCTTAAAAAACTAGTTTATATTCTTCGCGCATCATTGCGTTCAAAATTTGAAAAGTTTGCGTTTTAACCGTATCTTTTGGACGTCTCTCTTAACATTTCATTATGATTGATTTTATTTTTATAAATGGCGCAAACGTTGTCGTTTGACTCGTTTCGGCTTCTATTAAGATAGCTGCGTGGAATTTTATAAAACGTTTGCGCAACATAGCATATCGGATTTTTCCCCAAAAGAGCACTGTGAAGAGTGAAGACCCATGTGTTTTGCAAAGTTTGTAAATTATTGCAGTAGTAGATTAATATAATAGAAAACGGGTTCCTCTTTGGTCGTCGGATAAGATAGTGATTAATCCAATTTACGAATTTATTTATGTAGCCTATGTGTCCTGCCTCCGCATCAAGGCATGAGCGCCACCTGGTGAATGTCAGGGATTATCTTGAGTTATTAAGCCGAGATAGTTGGGAGTGACTCGTGACAAAATTTTCCAGGAGGGTGCAAACAGGGGCGTAGCGACGGGGAGAGTATATCGACATACATATAACCCCAAATCAGTATATGGATATATAATATAGTATATATATAGGCCTAACAAATACAAAATATAATTATTATAACAATATGTACCCCAGTGGCGGTTCCAGGATTTGGCAAGTGGGGGGCGGGCGTTGGGGTGGCCAACTTCTAATCATGGGGGCCAATTATTTGTTGTTATGTATGTAGTATTAAGTATAAGGTCCCAACAGGGGGCACTGGGGGCCAGGCACTCAATAGGGGGCACGGGCCCCGGGGCCTCCCTGTGGAGTCGCCACTGTGTACCCCCAAATTTATACATCCCACAAAAAATAAAATTCCCGACTACGCCCCAGGGTCCAAACTTTTGACATTGAAGCAAAGAACTATCATAATGTCTGACAAGCAAAAGACGTCGTCGTGCATAGAGCTGCACTAAATGTCAAATGTGTCATAGATTTTAATATAGGGTCTAATAATAAATCTATGAAACGTGCCAGGCTGCTTCAAGATTGACTGTCCCGCACCTGTCGATACGTACAATTTCCAGAGGTGCAGTTGCACCTCCCCCCTTCCCGACGCCCATGTCTGCATTGACGAGCGGCCCGCATGCTCAGTTGCTGCCTAAATTTAACATCGATTTGCTTTTCATGTTTTTGTCCGCTTTGATCATGTGTGAGTGTGTGTGCGAGAGAGGGAGAGAGAGATCGAGATCACGATACCTCACATGACCGCCTAAGATGATTTCAGGAAAATAAAACAGTATTACTATTATTAGGATAGTAAGCCATTAAGTCATGTGATCGACCGTTGTACAAAATTTCCATTTAAATGACATCCTTCGATTTAGACCAAAGTTCACGATTATAAACACCGTTTGTTGTTCATTTAAATAAGGGAAACGATTCTCGCGAAGCTGTCAATGGACCTTTTAATTGCTTGCTTGTATCTGGCGAAATGACATTGCCCCGATCATTTTCGTTGTCACGTAGGCCTACCAAGGTTGTGCTTAGGCCTTTAGATTATCATCTTAACTCTAGCCACCGTGTCAAATATGCTTCATGACAGGTTCATAACATCTTCTATAGTCACACACCAAGGTTGTGTGTTTTAAAGGTCTCGCATTATTTAACCCCTTAACCGTGTATTTAACCGTAACTCAATGTAAAATGGACGGATATATTCGGGGTTTCCAGTAAAGGGGTTAATAGACCGTCTGTATGTATCCCGTGTGTCAAGGGGCGGGAGGGGGAGGGGGGAAGGGAAAATCTGGGGTGTGTGGTTATTTTCTAGGATTGTAGGATTGTGAATTAGGGGGTGTCGGGAAAATCTGGGGGTTGTTGGAGTTTGTGGAGTTTGTAAGTCTCTACCGAAAAAGTTTGACAAGCAAAAAAACAAAAAAACCTTTTCAAGTCCCTAAAAAAGTCCGACAAGCAAAAAGTCTTCCAAGGATAAAAGTTGGAAGAGGGATGTCTTTCTCCATTTTGGGGGTGTTCAGGGCTAATTATTATGCATTTTTATGCATATCATTGTCACATTACCAATTTTGAGGGTTGTCGACCTCAAATGGAGGGGGGAGGTTGAAAATATCATGCATCCATTGTCAACCAATCAGGAAAGGTCTTGCATATTCAGCTGAAAAACTTCATGACGATATTTAACAAAACAAGACAAATTACCAAAGTTGAGATGACAAATTTTACTGATCATTCGAACACGAGAGCTTTGAAACTATGAAGCAGTTTGTATTGAGAAGTCACTGATTAGTCTAGAACTGTCTAGAGAAACCGGCTACTAGCATGCAAAATAGACGTCCGACATTCTAAATCGCATTCCAAAATTTGTCAAAGGCAGATTCACACAGACATTTTCAGACACAAAAACCGCACGTTACCAACATTTTGCAGGAATATTAAAAACTGAATGAAGCGTTATAATTATTCATCACATCCAATGAGAATTTACTCTTCAGAACATGAGGTAACAGAAGCAGGCAATTAATTAATAATATCAGATTCATTCAATTGCTTATAAACACCATTCTCCGTTCTTAACACATCTTCATGACGACATACCAAAAGAAATCTGAAATATCACTGGTTCAATAAAATCATCAATCGATGTTCGACGGTACAATTTAAATAAGCCACTCGTTATTAACACAACTTCCAAGACATAATGAAACTCTTTGCCAGCATAAGGCGCGTCGCATACAGGCATCATAGAGATGGTCTTAGCCTCCTGTATGGTCATGAAACCAAAAAACAGATGAGAAAGCAAAGACAAGAAAACACTTAAAAATACTGCACGTTCATTGACAATTGCTGCAACAATTTGCCAAAGTGTGTTTGCACAATTCATACTTTAAAATAGCAAAACATAAAATAACATTACTTAAAACACAAATTTGTCAAGTTGACATCTCTCGGTCACTTAATACAAATGTTAAAAACTAGATCGATTCCAAAATGACTGCTGCTGATATTTTAGAAATTCTTGAATGCAAACAATATCCAAACCCAAAAAACTTACTGAATCACATTGCGAAAAAATCCAGAATCATTCCAAAACTCTTACTGATCAACATATCCTGTAGCAGAGAATAACGTGAGAACGCGTCACACCGCAGAAGGCAGGAACATATCACAAAAAGCAGACATCAATGCGAAGCCGACAAAACAAACTTTGAAATTTTGAAACTGTTATTTTCGCATACATGAAAATCATACATTAGATCAAAGGCTGATCTGGCCAAGAAATTAATAGAGAGGCGCACGAGAAAACCCATTTGTACGGCCATATTTTACATCGACAGCTGACTGCCGCATTGAATATCAGGTGGACTACAACCGCTGATGTTACCGCTATCCACGCTGCTGATGCTTGGGCGCGCCGGCTTCAATGCACGACGTTTTGCGAGACAGCTTTTGCCAGGAGCCGAAAGGCCAATCACAAACATCGGATGTAGGTCATCGTCTTGCCCATCGTCATCGCTCCAGATGCCAACGCCAGCGTCATCGTCGCCGTCGTCGGAAAGATTCAGCCGGAAGACCGCTTCCTCCAGGCCGACCAACCCCCCCATGGGACTGTGGATATTCGGACTGTTGCAGCCGTTAAACCATTGATGGCTGCCATCTTCCTCTTTACCGCCATCTTCCGATGAGCCCGACTTGCAGTTGTCGACAACCGGCGTTGATCCACACGCCTCCGTTATCGAAATAAGGCGATTAACTGCATTTGCCGTTTCGGCAAACACGCCAAGTTCACGAACACTGTTGTTTCTGAAAATTTCAAAACATTTTCAAATGTAACGAGTCAACCGACAGAAATCCAAGTAATTCCATTCCAGCCAAAGCAGCTTCATCATCGAGTTAAAACAAACAATCAGAAAAGAATTTATAAAATATTTATCCTTAGAAGGCTCTAGTTTTCGAATCATGCAAATCTACTGCAAAGCATTCAGTAAAACAACTATTATATTCTCCCCCACCATTAATGCCCGCTCACCTGCTCAAAATGGAAGGTGTGGCTAAAGGTAACTCAGATGATTTCTTCAGGACCCACGGATGTCGGAGTACCTCGTCTGCCGAATAACGCTGGTACGGATTCTTCACCAGCAGGTGACTAATGAGATCCTTTGCGTCCTCAGAAATGCAGCTCCACTCCGGATCTGGAAACGAATACACTCCATCTTGAATGCTCCGGAACAGAAGATCCTAGAAAATAAAATAAAATTTTCATTTTTCTCCCAAAAAATTTTTCAATTAATCATTGACAAAATTAATAAGCAACACAAAACTTATAACTGAAAACAATCCATCCTGAATATGCTCACTCCAAGAAAAGACAATGCAACCAACGATAATACACAGTATTACAAATTATTTTACTTCCTCCTTTTCTATTCTCCTTCCAACCATTATAGAAAATGACAAAACACAGCACAAATTGTACACGTACCTGACAGTCATCACATGGCTGGCCCTCATTGAAACCACAGTCAAACCCACAGTTTGCATAGAATGGTCGATACCCACTGAGTAATATATACCTAAGTAAAAGAAATCACATCAAATTGACCATAGGCACACACATACCCACAGGTAATTAAACCCATCACTTTTAATTAGCTGATAAAATAACAAAGCTGGTTTAAAATAGAGGAATGATTTGCCCAACTAAAATCCAAAATATCACACAGGATTATCTGATTTGGTCTTCACCTTATTTCCCACATAAAATATATATGGGAATGCTATCTTGCAATAAGGTTCTGTATACATATAAATGGCCTCAAGGTTGCAATAATAACCAGCATCATATGCCAGAGTAGACAGCCAAAATGCCTCTGATTTAAATAACACATGTCCTGGATGATCTGTGAAAACAGTAACACCTGAACCAAATCAGACAAACAATAGTTAATACAAGGACATGAAAGGCAACTCCATCATAGCTGGGTGGCAAGCCCAGCTTAGAAAGGAGGAACCGAGCGCCCATCGTCTTTTGACAGACAAGTCTTTAAATTACTACTACTGCTGCTGCTGCTGCTACTACGTGAAAGGCTCAATTCTTTTCTGTAACAATTCATCTGTTCTTTTAAATGGAAGAATATTTCAAAATTCAAAGCTTATTGCATGATGTCATTGAACTTACAGTATAATGCCCAAACTCCAAAGGTCGCAGCGCTTGTCATACGACCACGCCTGGTCAACCCAAACGTCTACAACCTCTGGAGCCATGAAGTCTGCCGATCCAACCTAGAACATCAATTTCACGTTGTTTAATTAGAATTTTGGGCATTACAAACGAAACCTAAAATGCCTGAAAAGATACAATATCCTGCTCTGAATTTGACAAATTTGCAAACAGGTTCTGGCAAATGCACCTGAAGTTGTGGCAGAGCTGAAAGTTATTTGGATCATAAAGTAATTTAGAAATAAGAAAATTGGGCATTCTCCCGGTCTGTCTCTCACTCACTCACTCAATATTTAAGGAGAACAGAAGTTCTCACAAACATCAGCTTATATAACACTAGAATTTTAGTTATGACATCAAGTTAAGAAAAGAAGGGAAAGAGAAGACAGCTAATTACCGGGGAAAGGAGTTCTGGAGTTGTAACTGGGCTTGTGCGTGAGCTGTTGATATGCACTCCACTTCCGAGATCAAAATCGCAGATTTTCACAGGAGTCAACTGACCAGCCTTCGCACACAGAATATTCTCAGGCTTCAGGTCACGATGTGCAATTCCTGTGAATAAAAGACAACCATCATGACGATTCTGACAGCAATTCATCGCCTTCAACCAGTCATTGAGCAAGATTAACTACGTCTTGCTTTCACGTCATGCTCAACGGGCAAAACGCTGGTAAGTTAAATAGCAAGTGATATATTCAGATATTCAGAGCTATACATATTTTCACTCATGGAATTAGAACCCACGTGGAATGGTCAATTTCTGTACTGAATCTATGTTCGAAGGACAAACCTTTCTTGTGGAGAAAGTTCAGCCCATTTGCGATGTCCTTCACGACCATACTGGCCTCCTGCTCCGTAAGATGTCCTCTGCACAGTATGGAGTCCAGCAGAGTACCACCTTCCATCTTTTCAAAGACCAGGTAAAACCTAGAAGCAACAAAACATCAAACAGACAATGCCAACACTATTTTCTAGGTAGCTTTAAAAAAAAAGAAGTATGGAGAATTAATGGTGCGATTATATTCACGAAAATCGATTTAACCTTTTGAACTGCACCCCAGAAAGCTGTGCGCATTATACTCGAGATTTTACGGTAAGTAAAACTAAACAAGAGCATCAAGCCTAGCGTACTTCAGCACTGTAAGCAAAGCCTTAAGTTGTTGACAGACCTAAGCATATGAGATTACTCTAGTCAAAAAAAGAACAAAGCAAACAGACAGAAGGCTAATAAACATAATGGAACTATCCCCAGGCTCACCTATTACAGCCCCTATAACACATGTCCTGGATGGCATCAGGCAAATGGTACTGTCTATTGTCACTATGAATATGCAATCAACAGATTATTGCAAACCTTGCAAAAATCAACAGGCTAAGCCTCTGGAAGGTGAAATTATCTTCAAAATTGCATCTAAAATGTTGGCTCTTGGTGTTTTTAGGCCATAGAGTTCTGCGAAACAGAACCAGAGATCTGGTTTCGCAGCTTATCAACCTACAGTTCCAATTAAAGGACAGCTCAGCTGGTTCTAGGTGCATGTTGATGAAATACAGGTTAACCTTGACTAGAAATATGCCAGCCACTGCTCTACAGTGAATAACAAATTTCCAACAAAGGCCAGGCATAAATAAGGGCGGGGCCTGTGGCTGCGCCCAATAATCAGCACACAGATTTAATGGCATTGAACGGCTGTTGGCAAAATGCCAAACTCAGCCTCTAAACAACAACACCAGTACAAAGGGAGGGGGCAAATTCAAGGAAGGGAGTGGCTGGGCCTCATAAAGGTCAAGGCCACTATGCTGCTTAAAAACTAACAGGGAAACTTACTGGTAAATGGAGTTTTTAATTTGGGTTTTCAAAGCTCAAAAACACAAACTAATTAAAGAACCTCAGTCACTAGAAGCTCAAGAGAGAAAGTAGCCCATAACATAGCATAGATTAATAAAATCTAAAATATAATTAACACAAAATATGAAATGAAGAGAATTACTAATGAAATAGTTCAACTAAAAATTCTTTGCAGATAATATTTTTGGTTTGTTTGAGAAAAGAAGCATAAAAGGGAAGACTACTAAAAATAAGGCAATATATAAGGACATTTGTAAGTCTTCATTCTTGCACTTTACTAAATGAGCGCAACAAACGTTTGCATAAATAGGAATTTGATAAGTATTTTAGGCATTTCAGCAGGCATTCTGTGATTCAACGCTATTCAACTATTCACCAGCTAATCTGAATTTCAGTTATTTTCATCAGGCAAGCTATCAAACAATGACCGACCACAGCAGTAGCAGGCGGGAGAGGACGGCGGACAGTGGCCCGAGAATCTACCAGATCAACCAAATGAGAGGCCAAGTACAAGTAGGTGCCATATAAATTGTTGCGAATTGTAAAAAAAAGTTTATACTCAGCTCAACAGAGCTGGATTGGCTTGTCTGACTCGGTGATCTTTTTTAATTCATCAAGGCTTTTTTACATTAATTTAAAAATCTGAAACTTTTTCCTGAAATCAGCCTCTGCAGGCCACTGAATCAGAGTGAGATCAAATCTGCCAAGTACACTATATATATATACACACACACACACACACACACACACACACACACACACACTACACTATACACACACACACACACACACACACACACACACACACACACACACACACACACACACACACACACACCAGATGCTTTAAGCAAGAGTGAATCATGATTTAACTATGTTCTTTATGAAAATCCGATCCAGGGACTGGTAGAGAAATACTGATCACCCAATTATTTTCATGCATGAATGATCTAGACTGCTATACCGTGTGCATACTGAGCATGTATGTATGTATGTATGTGTGTATGTATGTATGTATGTATGTATGTATGTATGTATATGATAATACTGTGGTAGGAAAAAGTCACCACTGTATCAGCAATCCTGAACAATGAAATGCATGCATGTCGTCAGAGCAGAAGAAACATCTGAGAATCAGAAATAAAGTACACAAAATATAGAACAGACTGACAACAAAATCAACTCTTACCTATCTTCCTCCTCAAAGAATTCGACCATCTGTAGGATGTTTTCATGGCCACGACAACAGTGAAATATTTCGATTTCCTTCAAAACTTTACGTCGATTGTATAGATCTTCTTTCCCAACCACCTAAAAGTCCAAAGACCATCATATTGAGATTTTATGGCAGGAATATTCCCCCCCCAAATACAATTTAATTCATAAATTGCACTTGTTATTATCACGATTCTAGTTATCCAATATACAAAATAAATACCGATATAACATAAATAATGCAACAGAAATACTGGCTACTAATAAATGAGAATTAATTTATAGAATAATTACCTTAACGGCAAACTCCTGATTTTTAGCGATGTTCCTGAAAGTCTGTACCCGTCCAAAAGCTCCCTCGCCTAATGATTCACCCGTACTTTCATACAAATCTACAATAGTCAAATAAAGATGGCAAGTGTAGTCAAAAGTGTTTGTTTTATTCCTATTACTACCATCTGTCAGGACATAATTAAGTTCAGAATTCACTGAACTTTCACAAGAGAAGCCCTCATTAAAGTTAATTTATATTGGTAATTCATTCAATACAATTATATTACTTGTACAACACGATATACGAAACCAACAGAAGAACCAAACTACTGAGTCGCTGGAATTTCCCTTTATCAAGAAAAATGCTTTATCAAGTATAATGTTCAGATTTTTGGAATTATGTAGATACAAATGCATGTCACACAACTCTTGGCTCAAACAAGAAATCTTCTCTCTTTGGAGAGATAAGATCAGTCAGATGACATCAAAGAGAGGAATAAACCCTGAAGCACCACTAGCATTGCAGGAAGACAGCAGCATCAAAACTGAGCAAATCAAAGATGCAACTGCAGATGGAGCAGCAATCATTCCATTTCCAGGAACAGTCATATTTATCCAAACAGACAAAGGGCAGAAAAAATCCCAACAGAAGCAAATGCTTCCGTAACTAGGTTAGAATTTATGTACCGCAATGTCAGCAAAACGTTTATTCTGCGTCATTTGACAGATATTTCAGATGCAAATCAAGTTTGCAAACACAATTTACAGGCAAATTTCCTACAGATGCCACTCTCAGCATCAGCAGTCACTGCTACCAGTTAATAAAACCTTTTAGTTAATAAAACCTTTTAGCAATTAGTTTCAAATTGGATTTATAAAACTGTGATGAAAATTACTATGCTTAGATGTTAAATCACAAAACTATTTCTATCAGAATTCACAAATATAGAAATAGAGGCTACTCGTTTATATAAAAGCAAAGATTGGAATTCCAGTTATATCTGTGTCAATTTCAAGACTAGACAGGTAAAACCTAACACCTAAGTAAACTTGTATTTCCAAAATAATTGAAAGTGCAGCATGAAAACATGTAACTTAAAAGGCAATCCATCACTACTCTAAAACAGACCAGATTTTGAATACATCTAAATTTCTTTAGCAACATATCCGTCTAAGAAATTCTCCGCACTAAAATTCAGCAGTACCAGACTAAATTCACCAGGATCATCAAAAACCAATAATTACCTGAAAACTTCTTTACTCCTGCATCAGCTGCCCTCCTTTTCTTTTTCCTCCTCTCCAATCTGGAATCCGGGGTGGTTTCCAGATGGCTGTCAGGATTTCCACTCAGGTAAAGAGACATTGGACGGTTAGCAACCTTGTCGAACATCGACTAAAAAGTAAAAGTTTCTGCCGCTGAACAGAAATGAATCTATTCACAGTAACTTAATAAATAAATGAAAGCAATCTATTATTAAACACAATACAATTCAAAAATCATCAAACTGCTAATATAACAATATTTACACAACTGTTCATTGCTTTCAATGACAAAAACTGGTCTATATGTCAGCTTGTCTGCAAAGAAATGAAACCCTTGGTGTGCAATAATAAAACTGCCCTAAACCAATCAAAAATTATTTTCTTCTTATTGCCATATCACATCATATAGCATATAGTATTGCCAAATCCAATGTGCAAGAACTTTAGAGGATTCAGAACTCTAGTGCTCAAGCCATAACTAAAGCTCCCAGGCATATCACATTAAGCTTTATCTTCAAAATTTACAATGGCAGGTTATTTTGATTAGATCATAAAACACACACAGGCCAACCTTTGAAATCCATGCAAACTAAACAAACATTCTGACTGGACAAGATTTGCCAATCTGTTGCTAAATGTACCTAGAACCAATGCTGAAATTGCTTTTATGTTGCAGCTTCCTGCCAGCTATATCTTTCAGTGAGCTGACCCGTTTCCAATCTATATCTAAAACACATATTTCCCAGTTGGCTTTTCATGCACACTGTGCCTTACTGTTTCCCACTGGCTGGTTTCTAGAAATCACCTGATCTTTAAAGTAAGTAAAGTAAAATCTCGTGGATTTCTATAGTGCCTTGGAAAGCAGCACAACAGTATCTGCTTATTCTTAGGCGCTCAATCTTTGTTTAGATTTGGAGTACATCAATTGATACCTTTGTTGTGTGAGAGATACGGCTATAAAAATGCATAATTACTATCTCAACAATTAAGTTCCCAAAGGCATCACGTTACATGATTACACAAGTTTACAGTCATCTAAATACGACATATCCTAACACATCCAGGTATCTTAAGTTCTTAACCAGTACTGAATGCATAAAAACCTTAAAGTCAGAACTGTAAGAACTTACTTTTGACGGAATCTGAACAGACACCATGCTGACTGATTATAAGTTTGTTGTACAGAAGCAATTCTATAGTAGTAGGCTAGTAGCACCGACTGAACAAGAGCTGTCGACAATTAACGACGGATTAGTAGTAGTATTGGCGTTGACGACTCTCGGATTCTCTTTAATCTTCTCTTTCGAAACGTCATTCTTCCCATTCGACTCTCCTCTACGCGGCCATCATTTCTTGCTGAAATCGCGACGATATCCTTCTTCGTTTTGCTGCGAAGTTGTTCTCCGTCTCCCTTCGCCTGCCCTTTTTCCGCGACCCTTTCCGCACCGCGTTCCGCCGCTTTCCGCTACACGATCCGATCCCCCTTCTATGACATTCGACGCTCTTTTGACTCCGACGTCCGCGCCCATCGGGCTTTTATAGACTGACCCCGACCAGTCACGTGACGCTTCGAGAAGGGTCGTGGGGGGACCTGTGGCTCGGATGCAAATTAGGACGCGCTGACTCAAAGCCACACCAGATCGATGGAAAGCCGCACGTCCACTAAACCACTGATGGGTATTTTCCATTTGCATCCGCGTTAAAATGTCAGCAGGATGTGCGAGCAAAATAAAACAATACAGAAACAATATGTATCGTGTACATGCCTGATATATCATAATTTGAGGAGGCATTTGGATCGATTGATACTCTATGATTGTATTAGCAATGGAGATTCTATGAGTCTAAAATGTCACTTCGAAAACATGAAAATTTGCCAACATAGGGCCTATATTATTGCTTATAAAATTTAATAGGCCTACTTCAATAATTGTCAAGTGCCATGTAGAGGCGGCTCCACACGGGGGCTCGTGCCCATTATTGAATGCCTGCCCATCCCCAGTGCCCCCCCCCGTTGATTCCCTATACTTACTACTACATACCTAGCAACAAATAGTTGGCCCCATGCTTAGGAGTTGTCACACCCTCCACCTCGAGCTGCCAAATCCTTTAGCTGTCACTAGTGCCATGTACTAGGATATTCGTTCGTTAGATTTGTAATTAGCTGGCGCTTTATCAAATTTCGGTGCTCCATACCGGGTATTCACGATTCGACCACAACAGTAGCCTGTCTTCGTAGTAAGAGCCTGCCTACGTTAATAAGAGCCGAAGCCTACGTGGTCTTATTACGTGGCCTTGCTACGTGTACGTGTGCTAACGTCCAAAGCCTTTTCGCTATTGCATCAGACTAAAGGATCGTTTACGGGCTTTCGGCTATATTTAGATTAGGAAAAAACTGATGTAATGGTAAGCAACAGGGTAAAGTTTACGCGCTGTTGGTGCAACGTGGTTGCAAAGACGGTGCTGACATTTTTACATAATTTCTCCTGTTATTTTCTTTACATTTTAGGCCCTCTACAGCAGTGGCGGTTCCACAGGGGCCGGGGCCCGTGCCTCCTATTGAGTGCCTGCCCCCCCAGTCAGTGGCGGCTCCACCGGGGAGGCCAGGGGGCACGTGTCCCCTTTGAGTGCCTGGCCCCAGTGGACCCCCAGTTGGGACCTTATACTTAATGCTGCATACATTAAACAACAAATGGTTGGGCCCCCATGATTAGAAGTTGCCACCCTAACGGCCTCCCACTTGCCAAATCTTAGAGCCGCCACTGCCCCCAGTGCCACCTGTTGGGACCCTATACTTAATACTACATACCTAACAGCAAATGGTTGGCCCCATGATTAGAAGTTGCCACCCCAACGCCTCCCTCCCCACTTGCCAAATCCTGGAGCCGCCACTGCTCTACAGTATTCGGTATTTTCAAAATCTACATGTAATGGGTCAAACCAGAATTATCGACCATCAGTGATGGTTGTTCTGAACCAAGAGAGTCTCCCTCGTAGCCCAATGGCACCCCACAGCACCCGTATAATCTTCAACTTCATTGTTACACAACATGGAATCATAGACCGATATTTGCAAAATAAATATGTAGGCCTAAATAAAGATTGCCAATTCAATGCATGGCCTAAAATCAACGAGCGTCATTTCAGGTGTGTAGAAGACTTTCACTGACAATGCCACGTCAGACCATACTCATCACCCAATGTGGTTGTCACTGCACTGACTGTACAAAGCATTACGTTGCTTTAATATCGATCATAAGTGCTTAGTCACCAAGAAATGCGTTTCCTCTGACGCCATGTACCCAAAGTAGATTAGGCCTATCTCTAGCATTACTATTCAGTAGGCCTATTGTAGGCCTACAAGATAGATATTGGGCCTTCTACGCCTATCTATCTGTGGGATGACTGAATCAAAATAGCTGCAAGGTTAAATGAAATATATATATATATAAATTCTTAAAATTCATAGGAAAATTAGAATTGCTTTACCATAGACAATTAAGTTTTAGGTCTAATTATCTTCAATATTTTAGGTTTAGTTAAAATTAAGCACATAAGAAAAAGCAGTCACTACTGTACTACATCCAAAGCGCTACATAAATTTACGAGACTTTACTTACTTAATGATATTCCTTGCCTTGGAGAGAGCCTGACTGAGTAGTAGGCCCTGCAATATTAGTGCAATTATTATGTTTATTTTACAATCACTTGGCTACAGTACTGTTTGTATATTGTTAAAACCGTGAGCCGCAGCATTTTATAATAGACTTGATGGCGTTCAAAGATCTTCAAAATCATGAAGTTATCAGTGGCATGGCCAGGATTTCAGAATAGGCGGCACAACGACATTTTCGGGGCAAAGGTTTCAAGCAAAAAAGTTCGTCGTCTCAAACGCTTTAAGGTTTCTTGATTACCTACTTTGGCTAGGCCATGGTCCTCTTAATTGTACAGTAGTTACTAACCTTGGGGGCTGTCCATTAATTATGTCAACAATTTTTGGGCAATTTTTGACCCCCTCCCTTTGTCAACAACTGTCAACTTTCACTTACCCCCATAATTACGTCAACAACTTTTGACCCCTCCCCACCCCCAAGATCAATGATAGGTCCCAATAACAATGTTATTATTTTTGTGGTGATGACCATTTTTTCACTATTTTGCTCATCGAGTGTCAAAATGTGGTGGTGATGACCTTTTTGCCATGCTTTTTTCCATTGTAATAAGTAGTATTCCATGAAATTTCCAATTTTTTATTATTTGAAAAAGTGAAATTGTTGACGTCAACTTCTCTTGACCCCCCCCCCCTGTCAACAATTGTCAAACTTTTTCAAACCCCCTCCCCCTAAATTGTTGACGTAATTAATGGACAGCTCCTTGGACTATTGGATCCTGGGAAACGGATATTGAAAATAATTAGATCGTTCATAGTAATTTATTAAAACCGATTAAGTTATTGTTGTTTCTGGATGATAATGTTGGACGACAGCTGCGATAAATTTGCTAATTCGTTATTTTCGTCCTGACGTGGGCCTACATAAGCCTGGAAAATGATAATGGGCCTCACAGGTCGAGAGGTCCTATTACAGGCCTATGTGCCCAACGCCGCCGCCACGCGTGCCTAAATATTTAAAAACATGTTTTTGTGTCGACCTAGAATTCGTTTCTATACTGTGCGTTTTTATATTTATACATCAAATTACAACGCATAGGTATAGACGCACGGACTCGTACATTCTTGTGTTCTTGAGATAGCGTAGGGCCTATGGGTCTATAGGTCCAACGTCCACCAGTAGTCAATATATTCATTATCTGGTTTATCCGTTTTTAAAGAATGCGGACACTGCTATCTTACATATCTTCTTATTTGCGAAATTTTAAAATGCAATATTTAGCCTATGTCGTTAATAAATTTATTTATTCGCTTCCTCCTTTACGGAATAACGAAGATGGGCGTATAAGTGAACCCTTGAACCCTAGGCCACATTGAAAGTATGCTTAAAAAACAGAAATTTCCCGTTTCAACACGCCCCTCTCATCAGCGCTGCTGTAGCCTATAGGCACATTTTTTTCTAAAAAGTACTTCCGACCTTCCTAGTAGTTTGGAAGAGGAAGTCCCCAAAGCAGGTGTTGGACCACACCTGAGTGAACCCTACTGGTTATTTGTTGACAGGTCCAGAGAAGTTAACCAACAAGTTCATTGATTAGCTCTACTTGGCCAACGGGCGATTTAAGTACGGATGGACTGTATCCATATCGCTCGAATCAGAAACGACGATCGTACGATGTTTACTTCGTCTCACAGTTCAGTTCAAGTTCAAATGAACGTGATTGCATGGTTGTACAAAAAAGTTAAACTGGTGAACCTGAGTTCACTAGTTTAACTTTTTATTGCAACAACGCGATGAGAGAGAGAGAGAGAGAGAGAGAGAGAGAGAGAGAGAGAGACAGACAGACAGACAGACAGACAGACAGACAGATACAGAGACAAAGAGAGAGAGAGACAGACAGACAGACAGATACAGAGACAAAGACTGCAGACAGACAGATAGACAGACAGACAGATACAGAGGCAAAGACTGCAGACAGACAGACAGACAGACAGACAGACAGAGAAAGTGACAGAGACAGACAGATAGTCAGAAAGACAGAGACTGAACGTAGATAGATGTGTATCACAGTCATGCGACGGTATCACGCCATTTTGTACAACCATGCAAATCACGTTCATTTGATAGGCGGAGCATAGAAGTGACCTAAAAATAATTGGCAAACGTGGAGGTGTCAACTTCTGGTTCGAAATATAGGTCTACGAGCAAACAACGGGACTCTGTTAAAAATTCCCATAAATTTTTGTATTAACACAATCGAGAATGACTGTAAAACATCATATTTTCACAGCTTTCAGATTTGGGGGAATTTCCCTAGCCTATAGGGGCCTAGCGTAAAATAGCCAGAAACGAAAGCAAAATTCGTGTAGTAACCCTCAGAATTGCTTTTCAACAAAATTGAAAAGAACTAATAAACATCAGTGAAAAAGAAAAACATTCAAGCAACCAAACTTCTTTAGACGGTAGTTCTAATTTCTATGCCTTAAAAATTCTACTAAGATTTTAGATGATTCTTCTGCCATTTTTGGGCATTTTTGAGACGGTCCCCATTTTGTTGGCAGCAAATTCGGAGTGTCATGGACATAGCGAATTTGCACTTGTACATCCTACTGAACCACTCCATTATTATTTAATAATAATAATAATAATAATAATAATTATTATTATTATTATTATTATTGTGAAGAACAAAACGTAATGTTGGATGGGTGAAAGACCGTGAAACATAGTGGTTCTCACACAGGGTAGACCATAAAGAACCATTTTAAACCTTATTATTATTATTATTATTATTATTATTATTATTATTATTATTATTATTATTATTATTATTATTATTACATACTGAGTCTGTAGAGAAAGAGACCACAAAACATTGTTGATTTTACAATTGGATACCGCTGTGCTTTGCTCGATTTTCCGAACGGGTTGGGGGTTTTAATCCCTGCAAATGATGTAAGACGAGTGGACGACCCAAAGTAATTTAGGTGGGAATTTTCTTACCAGGCGCAGTTCGACCATCTCGCTAGAAGTTCAAAAAATTGTGGGATGTGTCTGTAGTGCTAACTCCACTGCTTAAAAAATTCGAACACCTGTTTCTTCCCGGCTCTAAAGTGGCATGCTGGCATCATTTTGCAGTTATTTTTACACACACACACACACACACACACACACACACACACACACACATGGGTAAAGTGGTTATACATTTACGACCTTTTGCGTTAGAAATATCCGGTTTTATTTTCACAATTAGAACAAGCGGTTATAGGCCTACTGTATGCTATGCTGATATTTTCACAACCGTTTTAATTTCCCTCAGCGTCTGTTTCCCTATTTTCATGTTTCGTAGACCCCTACTTTGTAGAAGAGAAGACTGGATGGCTATAATTAAAGGGTCACTTATAGTCTACCAGAAAGTAACTAAAACCGAAAACCAAATTTATGCCGCGATTGTGCTAGTAGGCCTATGATATAAAAACATAAAAACTTAGAGACCTAAATATCATTCTAGAGCAGTGGTTCTTAACCTTTTTACGATTGGGTCTACTGTACGTACCCCTAAAACAAGTAGGCCTATAAGAGAGTGAAGTAGGCTTCTCCCCTCCCAGCACACCTTATCCCAAGACAAAAGTTTACGCTCCGCAATAGGCCTTATATATATGGAATAAATCACAAACTGCAACGAACATCTGTCACAGATTGTGCCAGAAAGTGGGATTTTTCTTCGGAATTTATAATTTTGTACAAGAATATCTACAGTATTTGTACAGCGCAGAGTATATTTGCAGTAAGTCTTAAGTGCAGTAACCATACTTTATTTCCGGATCATCCTGCATAGGCCTACTCCCAAGAGAGTTCATCGAATACCCCATGCAGGGGATACTAGCACTTTCGGTTAAGACCCACTGATCTAGACAGACTATCTGCTAAACTTTAGGAAATTGTATTCATTTACATACATATGTTCAGTTGGTTCGTTTTACATCAGCTGTCATCAGGGTACAATTTATTCTACCCAACCACATTTCTACGGTGCACTCCAAAGAAAGCAAGAAATTTCTAAGTTCTTAAAACGCCTGGGTTTAAATAAATACTGCGCAGCAATATTCCAGCAGTAGCCTAGTAGGCCTACTCTGAAGAAAAAGTTTTCGGTTTTCACGGAACTTTTACAGTGACTTTTGAGGGAGATAGCAGCCTTAGCGCCTTAATAAACTCAAGGTGATGAAACTCGTGTTAAATATGTCATCATGTGAGCGAGCTGCCTTCGACCATGAACTTATGATAGGCTACTAAACAGAAACACACGATATATATATATATATATATATATATATATATATATATATATATATATATATATATATATATATATATATATATCTATATATATACGACCCAGGTCTAGAAAGATCACTAGAGGGGATGGCGTTGAGAGGCTGGGCGTCTGCTGTTGGATTTGGTCGTCTCTGGTATTCGTGGAATGCACTCACAATTTCTCTAGTGCATTACTGGAAACTGCGTCTTTCCAGGATCCAACTCATGTGGCGCCGCACATCTCGTCTCGTGGCTCTTATCTCCTTTAGTCTTATTTCTTTTCGCTGCACCTTCTGCTCCCTATCTCTGTCTGTCAGTCTCTGTCTGTCTGTCTGTCTCTGTCGTTGCCCTTGTTTCATTGGAGTTCTTCTCTCCCCTTCGTGTTTTTCTTTGCTATTTGCTCTACTTACTGTCGGAGAAGTCTGAGGTTGAGAACGCTCCACAGCCTTGACTCGATGGAGGCTGTGCTAGGTCAACGTTTTACAATATAAAGACATTGGCTCGAGGCTGTTAGTACAGCATATGCGGCTAAACGACGTGGCAATATGCAGGTCTTATACTGTAGACCCAGATAGAGTCATATTTCACTAGTCGACGCTCTAGGCCTACATATTAATACGCACCAAATAAATTATTATATAAATCTATTTTTGCTTTTACAAAGCTCATGGAAGGTATAATCGACAAACTAACCAGGAATGATTTTGTGCACGTTAGCTGTAAACATCTGAGAATAAACGAAATTTTTATCCATCTAAACGGTTGTTTTGAAGTGCTTTGTGAGGGTTGCATTCATTTGCTTACACTGCATCGATAGTCTAGCACAGGGGTGCACAACCTTTTAAGGACGAAGGGCTACATTTTTCGGTTCCAAGACTCCGCGGGCCACATGCGTTTTTTTTATCACACAGTACGTTGACAGTAATCGTTAATAGCAATATTTAGTATGGTTATGGATAAAATCTAATTCGACAGGTCTAATGGGATTAATAGAATTTCGAATGAATTAATTAATTGTGAGAAATCGGCTGTGAAATTCATTAAACTCATTCAGCAAATAGATCACGTATACCACAGTATTCAGAAAAGTCACATTGATAGGCCTACTCAATCCGAAAAGTCAAGCAGACCGGAAAATGGACAAGATCTACAGATTGTAACTGCGATTGAAATAATTGTAAATTAAACCGAAAGGCCTGCCATTTTGATACGTGTTGAAGATGAAGTATGAAGTGATTTTTTCCTTGAAGTCGTTGATTCATTGTATTCATGTGTACTATAATGTCCGTGAAAAATGCAAGGTCAGTCAATAAATGCTTGCCATGAAACAAATGCGTTTTCATGCCCTTACTGTTAGGAAATTCACGAATTGCTGCTATCAGTTCAGCAAAGCATTCTAAGATCCGTCCTCTGCTTAACCATCTCACATCTGTGTAATATGATATGTCATGGTAAGCTGCTTCAGTCTCTTCTGTAAATAACTTGAATTGGTGGTGACTTACTTAAACCATTGGCACGAATGACTTCTTCTGTAGTGCTAATATGAAAGCAAGAAAACCCTCGGGCCACTAGCTTGAAAGCCATCGGGAGCCACTTTTCATTGAAATCCTGGAAAAGTCCGCGGGCCACAAAATCGCCGGCGGGCCACTAGTGGCCCGCGGGCCACGGGTTGTGCACCCCTAGTGACTCTAGCAGAATCGGGGAAAGAGTTCAAAGAGGAGGGAGGATGATTTGAAGGATGCGGCTTCCAGGATCAAAGGCGACGATCCACTTAGAATATTGGGGGCCCCAAACCTCCGAAGTTTAGGCACATGAAAGGTTGAAGATGTCATTTCTCTTTGTCCTGGACTCCTGGTCACTCACGACTCGCTGTATAATATTATATATATATATATATATTATTTGTGTGTGTGTGTGTGTGTGTGTGTGTGTGTGTGTGTGTGTGTGTGTGTGTGTGTGTGTGTGTGTGTGTGTGTGTGTGGTTCGTACGCTTTGCTTTGAGCAGCGCGAGCCTGTCAGATCGGGTTCACAGAGCAAAGAGCAGAAAACACTTGTGCAGGACGAAGGCTGGTGTCAAAGTACGTAAATATCGTCACAAAACACAATACCACATAATAATAATAATAATAATAATAATAATAATAATAATAATAATAATAATAATAATAATAATAATAATAATAATAATAATAATAATAATAATAATAATAATAATAATAATAATAATAATAATAATTTTTGGGCCTTTGCCACTCCTTATGGGGCATAGGCCACTGACAAGATGCTAATTAAATACGTTTTTAAAATAGTAATATCTAGGTTCCAATAGGATCTATAATTCTATTTGGCGTTAAAAGCCACTGCAAAAACTAGACCAACTACAATGTGCATGTAGAATAGATAATGTCTCGCTTTCGGAAGTTTCGGGATATAATAACTAGACTCACGGTCTTTATTAGGCCTATATATGTAGGCCTATGTAGTTCCCTACGCATTCAATATTCCGTAAACATCAAATAGAACGATAGGGCACCACCTAGACCTACTTCAAGTGTACGACTTTAAAAGATCCCAAAATTCGTGTATGATTTTGTTAGGACAGCGGCTCTCCCATCCTCTGAGCAGCGCTGAAAAATCATGCTCCATGAGGGGGTCAAGTGGCGGAGTTCTGACTGCGCCGCGGCGAATGGCTTAGCCTACTTTTAAAGCTAAAGTGTTTGGGAGGGCCTGCCCTCTGGGGGGAGAGGGGTTGGGGAGAGGGGTTGGGGAGAGGGGTAGCGTTTATTTTAGCAATCGGAGATGAGTTCGGAACATAGCTTACTTAACCACCTAACCACAGGCACTCGAGGAGGCGTCGATCTAGGGAAGGCCTACTAGTCTTCTGCAGGTTAAAACCTTCAAAGCAAATATAAAGAGATTGGAATTTTAGCTCGAGTTAGCCACTGTAAATGCAAGCCGACCAGGGGCGTAGCCAGGAATTTGATTCGGGCGGGTATAATGCGAATTGGGGTGGGGGTATAGGCCTAAATCTTTAAAAAACTTTGAAAATTAAAAAAACACATTAAAAACTTTAAGGTAGCCTGATATTTTTGGGAGGGGGCATACATACCTATATACCCACCGTCGCTACGCCCCTGAGGCCGGCTACGTAGGCCTAATTTATTCCTCGGCTGAAATCAAAGGCTAAGAAAAATCCGTCCAAAGGATCCGTGGGCTATAAAATTGATGGCAACTTCAGAGCAACAGACCAAAAAGGGTAGAGAAAAATGCATCAGTAAAACTGATCAGCTAAGAGAGAGAGAGAGAGAGAGAGAGAGAGACTGAGATATATAGATAGGTATGGTAGGCATATATGTAGGCAGTGTTAGGAAAGATCACTTGTAAAATGATCTTGATCAAAGATCAAGATCACTAGAGAGAAATTGATCTAAGATCAAGATCAAAAATCACTAGAGTATAAATGATCTAAGATCAAGATCACTTTAAAAGTGATCTAAGATCAAAGATCATACAAATATAATTATTATATCATGTATGACATGTCACGTATGATAACGATACAATTAAGTGTCCACTGCAGGGGCGCCCATCCCCCCTGGCTGCTGGAAGCAGGTTCCCCCCTTCCCGGGGGTCCGGCAGGGATTTATCTACACCACATTATTATTATTATTATTATTATTATTATTATTATTATTATTATTATTATTATTATTATTATTATTATTATTATTATTATTATTATTATTATTATTATTATTATTATTATTATTATTATACGAAAAAGTAGCCGTATAAGACTCGACACTGAACATTGACAATCCCCATCCCCGCAAATTCATGGGAAAAAGTCTGGGGTCCGGGGTATAACTCCGGAAAATTTTTGAAATCAATAGGTGCACGTAGGTGAGTTTCAGTGCATTTTGGACATTAAATCGCATACTTTGGTGCACCAGGATAGGTCTCATACCAGTAACTTCTAATTCTTAATTTTTGGAAAATTCCAACAGCCACAAAGCACTATTAAATGTAAGTTGAAACTATGGAGAGATATCGCAGTAATTGCGCTGTCAAACTATTTAAAATTACCTGCAAATTATCTATTGGCAATATGACCACATCCAAATGCAAAAAAATAAGTGCTACTTTTAGTATTTATTTTAAAAATTAGATTTTTCCAACAGCCACACCTACATTATTTTACATAGATGATAGAGGCATTAAAGCTGCAACAACTGTAAATTGGGTAACTAGACTTAAGGCCAGGCCCTCCGAGAGAAATTCCGGACCCCTGTGCAGAATGGGCGGCGGGCCCTTGAGGAGTATTAATTTCTTGGCGACCTTTCTTTTGCTTGTCAGCCGTTTATGAAGTGTTGACGACCTTTTTTTAGTAGCACTGTGTCCCGGGCCCCCTTGTGCGCTCGCCGGGCACCTTTGCTAAGCTAACATCTTAACCATTCTTTAGTGTTATTACTCATTTTATTGTTAATTATAGATATTCATCATCGGCCCGGGCCCCCTCCAGACCGCCGGGCCCCTGTGCAGTTGCCCCCCTGCCCCCCTCTCGGAGGCCCTGCTTAAGGCAACTGACTGAAACAAGCAATTTCTAATTATTATTAACAGTATTTAATTGCACCGTTTGTCCGTTTCACAGTTTTAAATGGATTGTAATTTGTTGATGGAGGTCTTTAATTTGGAAGGCTGCAGTAGTGGAAGGAGTTGCAGTAGTCTAATTTGGAATGTAAACTTCATGTGAGTCTATTAGTTTGTTATAAACGATTTATATTTCACAGGAAGTTTGCACTCTTCATCGTTAGAATGACTACGTAAAAGTTACAATAATAATAATAACATTTTATGAATGCCTGATAATAATGAACTTGAGCTTGAATTGAGTACCGGTAATCTTATATGAAGTTACACAATTGCACTGCAATAAAGCCAGTAATTGCGCAGTCATTGAGGGGCCTATTGAATTAATATACTACTCTAACGTGATACCAAAACTCAGGGGGGAATTCCCCCCCCTAGGTTTTTCAGGAAGCATTTGCTTCCTTTCCCCCTTGTGTGGGCGCCCCTGGTCCACTGTACGATGCATGTAAACTTTTGTAATACTAAGTTACTAACACAACTGAAAACAGTTCATGACAATTTTAGCAACTAACTGTCAGTTCACAGTCAGTGTTGAACACGGCAGTTCATTTTCAGCATGAGCAGACGCTCAAACGTTGCGTGAGACAACCTGTTTCTTCGCGGTGTAGCTATCAAACCTCCAATACTAAAAAGTCTTTCGACAGGCGCAGAAGATGGCAGGGTTGTGTTATATTTCACAAATGCTGCCTTGACATGTGGATATGCCAAAAAGCTAGAAAGTTCCTTATTTGGGTTATTCAGGTAGTGCATGACCTCTATCTTGACTGCATTTTCACGACCAGTTGCAACTAAGCAAACCTCCCTCTGAGTCCGTGGCAGTGCCAGTACTAATGTCAGGGCCATACCCATAATCCTCATCATCTGCACCGGCTGCACTAACATGATCATTGAGGTCCGAATGCTTGTTTTGTCCGCCATTTTACTCAATACACATAGATCGAAGTTCGTTGATTGATTGACTTAGTTGGGAGAATACGTATAATTTGATCTTTGATCTTCTGTTGATAATAAAGATCAAAATCACCGAAAAAGTGATTTAAAGTCAGAGTCAAAGATCACTAGTAAAAAGTGATCTAGATCAAAGATCATGAATTGTGATCTTAGATCGTGATCTTTGATCTTTTGATCTAAGATCACTCCTAACACTGGATGTAGGCCACTGAACTTAGATGAGAGTGCGTGCCTCTGAAAAAGTGAGGGCCTAATAGAAGTTTGCGCCGATGTGGTAGGGGTCGTCCATAAAGTACGTCACTCTTTTTTGAGTTTTTACACCTCCCCTTGTCACAATCTGTCACAAAGCTCGGACACCCACCCCCTTTAAAGCGGCATTTATGAATTACGGTTAGAATACATTCTATATGCATGAAAAATGTGACGTCACGTGCGATTTTTACTCCTCCCTCTGCTACACTTTCTTAGAACCCTCCTAGGCCTCGGAGCGTGACGTCATTTATAGACGGCCTCCTAGTGAGTCACCATGAAACGCAAACCTGGAAACACATAACGCCCTTAAAAACATATTAGTACAATTTCGTGACTTGTCAACACACAAGTTTACGAGTCTTGAATGAGCAACGCATTGTGGCCCAATTCAAACCAGCCCACAGCCAAACAACTCAAAGCAGTTGAAAGCAACCATACAGATGTCTACATAGGCACACTTAGGCATGGACGTGTTTATTCATGGAAGCACTGCCCCATAGACTCTGAGGCTCACAACAACAGTAATAATGGTGCAGTTACTTCTGTCTTCAAACAGTGAGGGGAGGCAAACTCTCCAAACCCCTTTGCAAACTGCACGTCATCAGGATATCTTTTAATGTGACATTCATTTTCACAGCCTTAGACATCGCCCCTTGCCAGAGATTTCTGTAGTTGGAAGCTTTACAGGCGAAGTTTACTTGAAAACATGTAAAAATTCAAATGAACAATCAACATTTGCAAATACATAAATTCAGAAAGTACTGTTTCAAATAAACTGATAAAATTTCACAATTCTGGAAAAAATATATATAAGCATCAAACGATTTACAACATTACATGATTAGAGAATTACGTTTAAAATTGGCAGAATTTCACTTAAATAGTCATTTTTATATCAAATATTAATTATTACAAACAGTTTGAAAACAACTTATCACAATTTTCTATTTATTCATACAATTGTAGTAGTGTTCAATTATTGAATATGTGACAAAATCACTGCTGCTGTCTATTGCACTATAAATTATGCACTGAATTCTTATTTGAAAAGACAAAAGCATATAACTTATAAGGTAATTGAAATCTGTCTTGAATTCTGAAGCTAGTCACCAGTTGTTTCCACATGCAACTTGTAGACAAACTGGAAAAAAATAACATCAACCATAGTTATAATAATTATGGTACATTTTTTCTCTCAGATATATGAGATACAGTTTCGACATTGATGATGACAAAGTGATGGCAATGATGATGATGATGACAATGCTGCTGCTGCTGATGATGATGATGTCCTGCTGCTATCCACAATACTGATAGTAATACTAAGATACTACTATAATAATACTAAGAATATGAATAGTAAGAAGAAGAAAATTAGGATCACAATAGTAATTATAGCAGTAATATTATAATAGGTCAGGTCAGGTCTTCGTCCTCCAGCTGTGTCCAGCTATCAGTAATAATACTAAGCATAAATAACCATAATAACAATAATTTTTACAAAATAATAAATTAACTGTAATCTGTAAACTGCTTTTGTACCTGCCAATACTCATATTCACTAACCTCATTTCATAATAAAAATGTACAGTTACCGGTAACTGCATTTTAGAATTTGACATTGTGAAATAAACAAGCTCAGCTATAAGTCTCACAAAAGCACGGCACATAATTCTGTATAGTAATGAAATAATAATGATTTCACCGAAAATACCTACTTGTTTGAAATGATTAGCAAAGCTTGTTGAAAATTCTTCTGGTGTTTTTCCCTCGGGAATCATCGATAGCAGTTGCTTGCCGTGGCCGTTCTTCAAGTAGCCACTTCTTTTATTGACTGGCAAATAACTCAAATCACATTTTGTCTGAAATTTCCATGCACAAAATAAAACATGCATCTGTACTGACTGCAATACTTCACTAATAAATCCATCCCAAACAACTAAAAAGACATACATAGAGTGATTTAAGTGGCTTAGGAGGCATTGGTTCCTGTGTGAAAGCCACTAGAAGCACTAACAGGCTAGAACCTTGCTCAACCAGCCTACCACTCCAATGCGTGACCCGTTCTGCCATCTTCCACCCTAACTAACCCAAGACAACTTCAAGACACTTTCATCTAAATAATTGGCAGTAATTTACTCCTCTCCCAATCTGCTCTCTGGCAATCTACATAATTACCAAAGTGTTATTACATAGCAACAATGGAAGAAGTTTTGATAGCCACATTGTTTGACTTAAAATCTTGGCAAAAAGTGACATCAAGTAAGTGTCAGTGAGGCTGAAGTTCATGTGTACACCTTTTATCTGACAATATAATAAAACAGTTTTAAATAATTAAATAATTTTAAATAATTAAACAATAATTTTAAATAATAAATTGTATTTTTCATCATTTTAGAAATCTATATTTGTGGTCTTTACCGGAATACGATCAGGAAGTCTCGAAGGAAGTTCATCATCTCTTCGACCGTCACAGATTCGTATCAGGACTGACGCCTCAACAACTAAACACACCTTTAGTCATACAATAACAATGGAAGTAAGTCACAAAGAGAGAACACAATGTCTCACCCACAAAGTACTGCAATTCAGCCTGTAAAGGAGTGAATCATCGTAGAAGCATTACATGAAAGAAACTCTTTAAAGCATTCACCAAATAATAATAATAACAACAACAGGGCCTAGAGTGGTTCAGTAGAATCTGCCCTGTATGTCCCACCCGGCCATTCATTCACATTTTGGTCTTGCTGTGTGCAAGATCATTCTTTGCCCTCTTGTAGGTTTGTTCCTGCATTCTCCTTCTTTGTCTACAAATAACAACTAAAGAGGATGACAGTATATAATGGCATAAATGTCTAATTCAGTTATTCTACTCAAAACTTCTACAATACGTTATTACACAATCTAATAGCCATTAGCGTCGCCACAGGGGAGCAAATGGGGGCAACTGCCCCCCCCCCAACCTGCCCCAGACCACCTACCAGATTCACACAAATCCAGTGAGAAAGTTTTCTGTGGAGGGGTGAGGGGTGGGTAAGGATTCTGACACGCTAGCCCCATTTGCCTCCCCCCAACCAAAAATTTCTGGCAACACCAGTGCTAATAGCTACACATGACCAATCTATTATCCTAAAGTACTTAGGTTTCTTTAAAAATCATTGGTCTCCATCATAGAATATTGAGACAGCAGCAAAGCAAAACAGGAGAACCGTGATTCTGATAAGTTTTTGGCCTCTATTAAAAAATGGTTAGAAACAGACGCACATGAAATTGCAGTCTGATAACAGGCAACATTTCAACTTAAACAACTCTATTATCTAAAATTTCACAAGAACAGTGTTGTGCAAATAGGAGGATGACAAGCATTCATTCACCTTGTTACTTCTGACACCTTTTGTTATCCATTCCCTAAATGGTTCATTGTTTAGCTCCTCAAGATCTGCAGCAGAAGGTGACCCTTCGATAAGAGGTAACTGGTAATACGATGTGTTGACAAATTTTCCATTGAAAACTTGCATAGCTGTCCATGCCTAAATAATACATTACCCAAAGTAATGTATCAGCAAGCCAGTCAGTCAGTCAATCAGTGGGACCAATCAGTGAATCAGTCAACTTCTGTGGCACCACAATCATAACACTTAGGGTATCCATGCTGAATTAGAGTGAAATCAAACCAGAGACAGTGAAACTATTTTCACAAACAGCCATTAGCCATAAATGGCAGATTCTGAAAACTCAAGAAAACCAGTTGCTTCTAAAATCTTAAATATATTGAATCTGCTTCAAAATGAAGACGTTTCAATAATGTAAATAATAGTGCATACCTAAAATAACATACTCTCTAATAGGAAGGAAATAATTTAAGAAATTAAATAAAAAACAATCACTTTGTTCTGATCAGCATTATTCAGTACATTTAAGGTCTTTTAAAACTTACTTCATCACGAAGATTGTGTCTGTAACCTGCCTGTGTCATTTTCACTTCAATTTCTTTCAGATGAATGACAATTGTCAAAAATTCATGATAAGATCGGTACGTAAAGTGCTTATAGAACAGCAAAAGAACACAAAATTAATTATTTCACATAATAAATGTAATCCAACAGGTAGTGGACAATACAACAATACATGTCTTCAGTACCTGACTAAAAAGAGTTCAAACACCATATTTAACTGAAAGTTCAAGAGGTGTACAATTTTAAAAAATTATTTTACCATATATAGTTATACAGATTCAGAGATCAACAGTAACCAAGAGTGTATATGATAGTCAAAACAAAACAAGAATTCTGAGCATTTAAAATTCTAGAGTGTTCTTCTGGTGCTTCAAATTTCTTTGCATAAAGAATAGATTGCTAAGCAATACCTAAGAAACTGTTCCAGGAAATAGAAAAAGCTGAATACCACCAAGATCAAAGTGGATTCAGATGATCGAAAATTATCTTGAACCTGGCGTGCTGCCCTTGGAAGTAGCAGGAAACATCAAGAGTGACAGAACATAGTGGAGAAGCTGCAGCAGCAGAAGCAGCATAGAGGATGATAGAAAGAAGACTCAGAAGACAATGCACTGATGTTCTTAATAATAACCCCAACTTCCCCCAAATATCAATTCCTGATGGAGGCATGCAGCACAAGAGCTTCCAGCCATGTCGAAATTCAATGAACTGACAGAAATCTATTCATGCAGTTTGAAATATGTTAACCAGCACAGCAAAGGTAATAAAAAATCTGAGATATAACGGTCAAATACAGGTTGTAATTTTTTTATATAGACATACATATATTAACATCATGCCTTTGTCACTGAGTGTTGCATAATAAGGGTTTGAATTAATGGCTTAAATTGTCAAATGCTGAGAAAATGAGAATCAATAAGAGGTAAATGTAAATGAAAACTGATAAATCACATTGCAACTTGACGGCAGAATGAAAGCAACTCACTGCAAATCCATCGTCCCAGATGGGGTCTTTGTTTGTACTTAACAGATTCAAGTGGTGAACAAAAACTGGCTTGTCAAAAACTGTCTGATGCTCCTTCTGAAAAGTGAAATATATAATTCTCGACTGGCTTTTCATAACAAGGCAAACTTTTTGCAGAATGATATTTTCTTGTAAAATTAATACCACCGATGACATTTTGCCAAAAATTTACCTTGCTATGATAAATCAGTCAACATTATGTTCCAACATGTATTTACAAGCCTCAGTGCTAACAAGAAAAGATAACATTTTACATCTGACAGTTATGGAGAGCATCTGTGCAAAAGAAATTGACAAATTCTCTGATAATTGTAGTCTGCTCGAAGCTTGAAGTCAAATTACCTTGTAGAATGAAGCCGGAGGATTACAACTAAGAATCGCTGCTGAAAAATGTTTCCACGGGATATTTCTTGCCTGATCGACAGACAGCTACAAGTAAGAGAGTACCCAAGAAACACACATCAAATCAAGAGTTACCTTACACGTCTAAACCGAGCTCCGTAAAAGTAAAGCACCGGTCGGTACTCGTAAATATCAAACCGTCAAGTCAACTTCAACGTTACTTCAACTTTAACTACAACTTTTACGCCACAGTCTGTAAATTTTACAAATGCAAGTTATTAATAATAGCACCAATAAAGACTCCAGCACCTTTATGCCGTGTTTTGGACTGAATGGCGTTATAAAAGTGAGGTCGTAGTTGACAGGGATTTTGTCCATGATGTCATTAAACCGTTTCTGCACAGATACAAAACAGATAAAATAAATAGTGCAAATCACTAATTTTCCTGTCACCATCTGTAACCATAGCAGTTCTTGAGACAGAAATAGCCTAAAATACTAACAAGACAGTTAAAAACCTGCCTGATAATTATATTATAAGAAAAAGAAACACGTTATCAGAAACATTTTTCCATTCTGGACATTCTATTCAAAATCTGATGGCAGGTTACAACCTATTTTGCAGACAAATACCTGTTAGTCTGTTTAACATCATAATCAAAGAAATTTTCCTGCAAAATTCTTTCAAACATATTAAGTACTGGTAACCTTCTCTTTAAAAATTAGGATCTAATAGGATCAAAACCTAGATAAACATACATAGAAAATTCTGAAAAAATACCCACTCAACTATATGCTACCCTCTGCATATGCTCACAGATGACATAATTATTGATGGTATAGTCTTGCATTTATAACAGCCCAGAGCTATGATAACTGACCTCATAATTACAGCTATCTATAGAACTACTAAAATAGATATCAAAAATACAATACATAATTCTTGCTGTCTCCCACTGTTGATCTCTAGATTGACCTGGCCTTTTTTGTGGATAGGATTTTGAGTATCATAGATTGGCGAACAAAGGATATCAGAAAGATGTCATAAAATTGTATAATTATTATTATTTTTATTATTACACGATTAAATTTTAAAATGATCCACAACAAAGCGAAAGAAAACAAATTACGAAACAATGATTCCCTCCCGACATGAGACATAAATAAAGCAGCACCATGACAAGACGAGATGATTCCTAATTATTGACTTGACCTGTAGATATGCTTCCAATTCTGCATTTGTCTGATGATTCTTCAAGTCTCTTGCATTGGACGCACTGCGTTTCAAGACCTCTCGGATGGTCACCGGTGTACGACTCTGCATGGCACACAGCATCAACTGTTCGCCCTTACTGGGACGACAACTACTCGAATAGTAGACGCGGTCAGCGTAGCTGGGTAATGGATGGAGAAGACCCAGCCTAATCCAGTCAGCGTGAGGCACCTTATCTGCCTAAAATTAATTTACCAAATCAAACTTATCCTGCAGGCAAAATGTAGAAGAAACACTGACATATTATAATTGATAATACCCATAGAATGTTCAATATATTTTACTTCTTGATTAAGCACGACTAGTTAAGTATTCGTACCTCCAGAGGTTTACCCAAAGGTCCAAGCGTAGCCTTTACCAGACGGATGAGAATAGTGGCACACGGAATGTGTCTCTTGTTTGCAACGCACACTGCAGTCATGGGTTCGTTGCCTTCTGGGCCTTCAGCGTATAGGCGAAGCTGATGTGCACCTTCGTTCAAAGAGATCTTGGAAAGACAAAGCGTAATGCAATGTAACACTTGCGTTGCACCTCTCCCACCATTTCTATTCAGACTTTCTCCTAGTTTACGTCATTTAGCAGAGATGAGACCCTGATCTCATAGCAGACATACAGGATGGCACAAAAAAACCAGACTAGTCACATTTAGGTTTGCATTTAATATAGTCCGGTTTTTTTGCGACACTCTGTACAGTTTATTAGAAGGTAGGATTAAGAAGAGATTAAGTCAGTTTATTCCAGAAAGAGGGTCTAACTGTAACTCCAAATAAATTTATAAACATATTCAATGCATATAAAACATATATAAGTGAAAGCTCCAAACAAATTCGTTTCTTAAATTATAAATTAGAGAGACAAAACTCATATTAATCTGTGTATGAAATAACAATAATGCCATGCCCATTTATGGTTTTTAAAGCTTTTATTGACTTAATATCTTGCATCTACCTGCATGCCAGCATCAGCAATGGGTTGTTTTCTGGATCCCATCTCCACAAAGATATTCAGCAACGCATAACCCACGATAACCGAAGACCCTGATTCCGGTTCCACTGTGTAAACCTGGAAAATTAAAAGTATTATTATTATTATTATTATCATCACAAGATTTTACAAATTGCTTCCCTAACTTGAGTCAACTGGTTTAAATAAACAATCACTGCTTACTTTAATTATAAGCGTCGATGTTGGAGGAATTGCAGGTTCCCGAAATTCAACCCGAAAGCCATACACTGGATTGTGGACATCACTGTCGAGCTTTGCAATGCAACTCATGGCCCGACCAACCTTAGAGTACCGCTTATCGAGGACACTACCAGACACCTATGATCCAGGCAATGCAAGAACAAAACAGGCCACATTACAGCACACAACTGTGGCATCTGCTAATTCATAAAGCAAACACAATAGAAACTACAGACTACACTATTAGAATAACATGATTTTCAACATACTACTGCCATGCCTATGTAATGACATATTAAAGTGACTATAAAAATTGACTGACACTGAACAAAGTTGACAAAAGAGACAATCGAAGGTGATGTCCAAATGGTGACTGGGAATAACATAAAAATGTAATGTAGAATATTTGTATAGCGCCTCTTCTGAGGAATCACTCAGAAGCGATTAACCCTTCTCCCATTTGCTCCGAGAATACTCATCCACTTTACATTACATTGCAAATAAACAAACGGGTAAAGGGTTAAAGCATATTGATAAAGATATGGGTTTTAAGTTGTTTCAAAAGGAGGGCCATAGAATCAGCAGTTGCTAAATTATGTATGCTGGGGCCAAGAGCACTCCAGAGGGGGAGGGTCAACCAACTTGAAAACCTCGTTTCATGAATAAGGAGGTTTGTGTTTTGGGAACACTGAGGAGACCCTGAGTTGTGGACCAAAAACATGAGTGAGATGTTATGAGCAATGAATTAATGTATAGCAAACAAGCTCACTGCACAGTATTTTCAATTCAAACTAACTGAAACAATTGGACTAATAATGTACAACTACTTTTTGCAACTACTATTATCAATGCACTACAGACAGATAGCCCAATGGCTTAGCTGGTAGAGTGTCAACCAGGGTTCAGATCTCACATACTTGCACATTCTCTGGTGCAGAGTGGAATTTATTTTGGTGTGCACCACTTTTATTACCATCAAGGCATTATACGACTATAAGATTCACACTTACATAAAATTTTTACATTTAGTCCTCTCACACAGCTACAATGTTATCATCAGTGATGTTGCTATTTTCATCATCATTATAATTATGATGACATGAAATACAAGTCATTTCGGGCGAATTTCAGTACTTTGATCGGTGAGTTGGAAAGTCTAGCTGAACAAAATTTTCCACGTGGAGTGAGATAATGCAACCGTTACCCTGGTGACCGAAACATTTTCTGGCAAAAAGCGACAACCATCAACGTACAGATCAAAGCCATCTGTGGCTGTAAACGGCTCCATTTGAGGAGTCGGTCTCTCGTGAAGAATCCAAGCTTCCTGAAAGCAGAATAAAAATTAATAATAATTCTTTTTAACATCACCAAATTACAGGAAAGCTTTAAACCGGCTAAAGATTATCAAAAGTTCTTAGCTAGGTTTGATTTTGTGAACTTTTGTGCCTATACTGTAGATCTGTCCATATATTCAAATACATATATTCTTGCATTTTGTTGTATGTTACAGTTGGGTTGGCAGTATACAGGAGAACAAGAAATGCAAATGAAAATACAGTAACAGTGAATGAATAACAAAACCTAAGATTATAAAACCTCTGGAAAGTCTTGATCATCTGAGTCTTCACTTGGAGTAAGTGATCCAGGACGAGAAGCTTCACTGGTAATCTTCAGCCGTAAAGTAGCATTATGATAACGTGGCCCATTACTGATGCCTCTCTTTTCAATGATTTGAATTTCCGGAACCGGTGGACAAAACAAGGACACAAGATGGACGCCAACATTTAAGTGGACATCTTTAAGCTTCTGTTGACCTGAAAATGACCTTTAAGAGGTTACGAAGATGTTTTACAAGAGTTCCTATCTACAGCTCAATTAGCTTTTCCTCCATAGTCCGTCTTACTCTCTCCCTCTGGAATGACCTGGATCTTTTGCAGATGGATTTTGAAGTACCATCGATTGATAACCTTGGGTATTAGAACTGGTGCTATAGAAGTGCATATTGTTATTATATTATTATTATTATTATTATTATTATTATTATTATTATTATTATTATTATTATTATTATTATTATTACAGCATGGCTGACAGCAAAGAATATAAAAACCATAGTACCTAGTATGTGTATTTTCGGAAAAAATGGTCTGCTGTTTTAAAAATATTACCACCAAAGCACCAACCTAACAACTTTTCCGAGAATGTACTCCTGATGCAAGATTTTCTATATTAAAATTACTAGATATTTTATATTTCATCTATCAGTCAAAGCAATACATAAAATGCTAAAATTGATCGTTTTAAAAATCTATAAAAATATATCTATATCTTCATTGTCAGATAACCAGTAACTGTGTCTGCAACAAATTTATAGTGACACCGCAGGTATATAATTCTGTAACACCTCAAAATAAGGCAATTACAAAACATCCAAAAATAAGCAATGGAACAAATTCCAAAAGAGTAAATCACATCAAACCTTTCTTATGGGATGAACAAAGCTTAAGAGCTCCCCAAGCCACCAAAACTTCGCCAAATGCTTCCTCTTGTTCTTCTACATGTGAACTGATCAACCGTAAATCGTCAAAGTGCTGCTTTTGATGAGAATTGTTGGTTATCATGTAGAGCTTTGCAACCAAGAGCTCATCACCCTCCAAACGGATTCCGGTGAAAGTGCGCTCCAGTTCGTCAAAGACAAGATAACGATGTCGATGAGTGGAGTCAACGATCGAGGAGGTGCAGATGATTGGATCCGACGTAAGCGATCTCATCACCTGAAGCAAATAGTAGTTCGGTAAAACTTAACACAATGTTAAATTCGAAAAAATCGGCCTATTTGGCGTTGCAAAGCCGGTTCTCGTTTAAGATTCACGTTTAGTTGACCATGTTGTTTAGACGAAAAAATCTGAGTAAGAGCCGTACCGTGCCAGTGTTTTGGTGATACGCAGCCAGGCACAGACGGCACCTGATTGGATCAGCGCCTTTTATTCTGTCGATCTGAATAGTCAACACTGAATGCCCTTCACCAGCCACAGTGCTATCATAGTCTGGCTTACTTCTAGAAAAAACAGACATTACACACAGCACACTTAATTTACTTTCACCAAATGTAAATCAGTAACAAGACTTAGCATGCTTTCAAATGCATACTTTTACCTAGCTATAACTTGCATATATTCAAACTCCATGAAGAAGTAAAGTTGTCAGTAAAATTATTTTGCTTAACTTTACTTGTGCACAGTATACATCAACGTGAACCATATTCAGGCACATAGTACCTATCATCATCATCATACTAATACCCGTTGGTGTCTATTGCAATTTGTGCTCGCCTCCTCTATTTGTCTCTGTCTTTTGTGGTTTTATAAGCTTCATATATGTCCAATTATTTGTCCATGTTGCACAGTTCTTTAATATTGTCTATCCGTTCTTTTCGTGGTCCTTCCTCTAATGTTTTCACCTCCCATTACTCTGATCACGATCCTTTTTATCAGCCCTTCATCACTCATTCTGAAAATATGGCCAAATAGTCCGAGTTTCCTTTCAATGACTGTTTGGATGATGTCTTTTGTTATGTCCATTCTTGTTTTACCTTTTTGTTTTTTTTACAAGCTGCACTAGCAGGACACACAATAAGCCACCAGCAGCTGTGACATGATTTGACAACGGCATAATATATTCTTTGCAGAATATAAAGTCAGACTCACATTTGCTGCTTTTCTGTCTCTGCAGGTTTTCTTCCCAACTACAAATTATTCAGCAAAATAAAATGAAATTTCAAGTTGTCAAGATGGCATCAGTGGAAGAACAAATTTTTTTTACAAAAACATCTTTCGATAGATGAGCATGCAACCAATCCAATTCATCCAATTTTGTTTTCTCCAAGAAGTCAACAAAATTTGCCAAAGTTTGATGCTAAATGATTCAATGTTTCATAGTCAAACGTGTGGGTTGCAGAGTTGATTCAAAATGAGCATAATAGCAAAGCAAAATTGATGGAAGAACATTTGAAATGTTAACAAAGAGATAAATTTACATAACAAAGTTTACATTCGGGCAACAATTCAAAGTTTAAATAAGCCCTATATTACTATAAATTATAATTCTTCATCAACTGTTGCTCTTTTGTAAGAATGCATATGTCTATAATGGATATGAATTTACAAACGTTGACATTAACAGGAAGATCTGAGTTTTAAAACTAATTTTGAGGTATTAAAATTCTAATAGAAATCTCATGCTCATGCCACACTAGACCCAAAAGTTTTTCTAAGTAAAAGCTATTTATATAAACATACCTCAGCAACTAGACAAATTCTGTCCAAATTAAAACATTTCAAAATGCTGAAATTTCATATTTAAACACTACAATTAATCCATTTATAGAACAAAATGATAAGTATTGATTAATACAACATTATTATAAACATCTGTGCACCTGTCTTGGTGAATGTAAGTAAGATTCAGCTGGTGATGCATTGGGAGAGATTACAGAACTTTCTGCGGAGACAGTCAAACGTACAAAAACCTCACTAACGCCAAACTGAAATGAAAATAAAGCTAGGTAGGTAAATAAATATACATAAGCATACACATAATTTCATACTAAATGGCTAAACATACAGCAGTTAACACATGTCACATGCAAGAATTTTCATGTACTGGTAAAACTAAGACACCACTGTTGAGAAAAGTTGACTGTGTAATTTGAGCTAATCGAAAAATAAATATATCAACCCACAGATGAATATTTGCAGCAATACATTTTATTGTCTCATACCGTTGATAGTGATGAAATATCAGTGTCTGGCATAATGGGAAGATCAAAGAATGGAATTCTCCATGAGCCACTTAGAAGCTGGTTCCTCCTGTCAAATAAATCCACTCTAGTCCAAGCCCGAGTTACAGGAGTGCTGTAGGTGCTCGAAGTCAAAAGCTCAACAACCAAACACGTATTGCTGTCTGGCAAACAGCTAAAAAAATTCAGGCACAAAAATGATTTAAAAATTATTCCTGAAATATTCTGTAGAAAAAATGTGCAAACATACCAATTATGGTACTAGAGCCTCTGCTGCAATACCATTCAAACATATTCTAAAATTTATGTTTAGAGTTTAAAAATATTGAATCAGTTATTATTGAGAATGCTTAAGCTGTTGGACACTGTGTGATATTCAGCACACAGGTCTAAAATAGGGGTGCCAAACTCATTTCATATCGCGGGCCACATAAAAGTCTTTGTGGTCGTCGCTGGCGGATTTGCACATAACTTTAACACGAACTACAGTAGGCCTATAATACGCAAAACAGTATATAAAAATATTGTTTCAAAAATTTTTATTTCATTTTTATCGTATGCACAAAAATTCGAGTTTCATATATGTAATTTCAGATTTTCATACATGTACTTTTTGAAGATGCCTTAAATTAAGTGACTGCTTAAACATAAAGTTTTCTCTTGTATTCAGCCATATACATGCTGTCCAGATGAAAAGCTTTTGTGGGTCGGGCCGTATCCGGCCTGCGGACCGTATGTTGACACCCCAGTCTAAAACATCCTTCACATTTAAATTTACACATCAATATAAGGTAACTTCCCTTCAAAGAAGGGCATGTTAATACAAACTGAGTAACTGGCTGTTTAGCTCCAATGTAGGCCATACACAGCATCTGGGCATTGTTGACCGGTACAGTATACACTGAATCAAGAAAAACGGGTTGACCATAATGACCAGTTCCTTTACTGACCGCATGCAAAGCAACTGACAGCTGCACACAAGCAATTTCATTTGGCAGGCCAGTCACGAAGTCGTAGAGAATCACAAAACCTGCGCTAAAAAGTTTGACAAAAAGCAAATATTTGGTTTTATAAAACCATAACACTTTTTCTAAAATACATTGAAATGTACCTCTTTCCTGTTCAAAGCAATTGTGATTAGTCCACTTCTAAGCACCTATCCAGAAGAAGTGTTATGTAAATGCATTGTAAAATTACATAATTACAATTGTATATTGGGTAATATTGTCCCATGTAAAGCGCTCTTGACTTTGGCCCTCGCTATGCTACTGCGCTATATAAATCGTCATGTAGAATAGAATAGAATAGAATAGAATAGAATCCTATATTAAATAATGCAATGCATTAACTTCAAAATAACGTAAATGTGTTCAGCAATAGCTCTAGTAGAGTACTAAATATTGGCTGCACCTTTTTGAATTACAGATTTTCATTAACAAGGGATGTCATGGAGGTGTAGGCATTGTTTTACAGCAAGTGTGCAAAATTATCAACTTCTTTCTACAGAAACTACAACTGATGAATAAATGCAGAAGTTGGCCGTAATGTTTACCCAGAATTATATGAAAGATTCTGGTCATGAGTTGATTTCAGAAAGGAATAACGGAGGTCGGAATGGGAATATCCTGCAAGTTCTGTAATTAAGCAGCAACAAATCTGTACAGTTCATCTGTACATCTTCAATAAAATCAATGGACAGTATTTTGCGACAAATAGATCATATACCACTGAAATTCACCAGTCAGAATAAATAATATAAACTGGACCTCATTGATAATGGCAGTAACGACTCATATTTCTGGAGCAATGTACATTCTATGATTCTCATGAAAGAACTGCCATATTTCACAAATGAAATGTTGAAATGCTAGTGATCAATCAATATTTTCTAAAATAATTATTTGGTAATACAAAAAAAGGCTCCCAAAAATTATTTCTAGACACACACCAACCCAACAGACAAATGCACACAAGGAAGACAAAGAACAAGGAACCGACTGTATAGAAAAAGACCTCAAACCATCAGGGCTAAAACTAGAAAGAAAGACAATGGGAAGAGAAGTAAACTCCAGAAATGGACAATGAACAGAGAGCAATGGAGAGTTATCATTTAGGAATCAATAACTGGAAACAGTTAAAGATAACAACTTGATCTTGAACACAAAAAGTACCATTATGGTCCCAAGATGAAACTGCATGTCCAGCTAATCAAGAAATACCTAAAATGAACACATAATAATAATAATAATAATAATAATAATAATAATAATAATAATAATAATAATAATAATAATAATAATAATGAACTGATTATGGTGGCATATCGTACAAGTACTGCTAGGACACCAAACAATTGAAAATACAGTATATCTGTCATGGCATATTAATCACTGTGCTAGACAACTGCGAGTGAACAGCGCAGTTTTCAGTTCACATTAAAATATTTCCAATGTCTTTGCCAAAGTTACTGATGAAGGCAGACTATTGATATATATCGATAACATTAAAATTAATGTAAAAGAATGGACAAAATAATTTACTTACAAAACAATCCTGAATTGAAGACAATAGTAAATATAGCTGCATGGTTCTGATCACAAAATCTTAACTAAGCACTTATTTCTCACACAATCACATTACAGAAGCAGAATTTTGCAATTGGTAATTGGTGAACCAACTAACATCGAATTGCTGAGTCATCGTCAGCTCTTCTAAACTTCTTATTCTGTCAACAGCCGCATTCTTCTCAGCCATTCTTAATTTGTCTTCCAATTCATCCAACTTATTGCAACATGCAGAATGCTATAGAATTCTAGAAGGATCTACAAATTCAAATAAAATTAAGTCTTTAATGCACACTAACTGTTACTAATGCTGAATCAATCAATTGATCGATCAATCAATCAATCAACTTCTATGGCGCCACTATCATAATGCCCAGGGCATCAGCCGATGGCGTATCAAATCCAAATAGAATTAGAGCCAGGTCAATCCGGAAGATCAGTCAGAACAGCGGGGGAGCAATCTACGGGGGATAAGCCAAGTCAAACAAGTATGTTTTAAGACCAGATCTGAAAGATTATAAATGGTTAGTTATACGAAGTGATATTGGTAATGAATTTTAACGCTTAGAGCCACACACTAGGGCTGCGCCGAGTAACTCGAGTAACTGAGTACTGACTCCAAATTGGAGTCGAGTAAGATCAGAATAACTAAACAAAGAATAGAATAGATAAATAAAGAATAACCAAAGAATTTCATTAAAATTTGGCCTACCGTTAATTGTTACAAATAATTATTAATCAGTGACGTTATGCCCGAGTTAGTTAAGATGTTGTCCACAGTGGGCCAACTCTAGTGAAGACCTCATATTTTTTGCCAGTACCGGTAAAATAGTTTCTGTTCTGTAACTTCTGTTATACTAAATTTGAAAACGCTTAATTGAATATCCGAAAAATTGATATGTAACTGTATCTAATGTTCTGCTTTGGTTAAATAAGGGCCATGAGACAAATAATAAGCATTATGTGACGTGTAACGTTTGCAAATCATGTATTTCCGGTTTTACGCGAGTACTCGAGTACTCGCTAAGCTACTCGACTCCTACTCGACTCCTAAACTACTCGGTTAGCGCAGCCCTACCACACACTGAGAAACAACTAGTGCCAATGACTGTGAGAGGCTGGAACGTAGCACTCTATTTTTAACTTCACAACAATGTCACTGACTATTATAGCATTTTTAAGGCACTAAAAATTCAAGATTTATATTTTTATAGTTGAATGGCGAGTGCCTGTCACAAAATCTCCACACCAATAATAGGCTTAATCTGTAATAATTTTTGCATTTCTTCACTCTTTTATAATCAAATTAAACATCGTTTCTTACAGATAATCGGACAAAATAAATAACAGTGTTTGCGAAATATTTTTGAAAATCTGTTTACAATATTTTTTGTTTTTCTATTAGTGCGCTATTCGTTTCTTGGCAACATAGCCAAAGGTACTGATATAGCGCCATTATTAAAGCAACTGAAAACAAAAAAATAGTTGACGTCAAAATTTAATTCATCTTACAAAAAGTCAACTATGCCTTAAATATTCTGAAGCTGAAGCACTTCGAATATGATCGATAATTCTTTTTGTTGGCCTACCAATCACGAACATTGTTAGTCTTGAATTATCACCTTTAAGGCTTTAACCCCTGCAATATTTGCTTCAATGCAGATATCGTAATAAAGAAAGAAGTGGGAGAAGGATGGACTACCCAGGTGCTCTAGAAGCTCTCCTCCAGTACAGTGAAACGTGGAGCAGTCCAAAGCCAAACTTCTGTAATTCACCAGAGAATATCAATAGTAAGAATAAAACTCCAAACTCCCAGCAAATCAATAATTTCTCATACGATACCATAATCTCTCGTTTGTGCTGAAACTTTTCAATTATGCTCTATTTCAGTAGACCTAAATCTCTTAAATCTACCAACCATTCTTTCACATTAAAATATCTCAACATATTGGACAATCTATGAAAAATTTTAACAAGGCGAATCAATTTTTTATTGACCAGTAAAATACTGGTCGGTAGTGCGTTCACGAACTGTGGATCGCCGTTGCCCTATGCTCTTTGAAAGGAAAGTCGGCGCAATAGAAGTTGATGCTAGGATTCGGACATGACCAAACGCAGCCATTAGTTACGATCGTTTTCCGGTCAGATCCAAGATGTCGTTTGGAAGCGGTTCATTGAGCGTGGCTGGTGTTAGGACGACGGGACAGTCCGTACGAACGCAAAATGGTATTCATTTTACTTTTTTAAAACGCTTACGTGACCTTTAGAAACATCGGTAAGTCTCTATTCGCCGTAGAGTCTTACATTATCTGTTCACCAGGAAGGGAGCAAGATTGCGTGCAAGTCACGCCCTGCCTCGGTGCCATGACTAAGGCATATTTATATAGCGCAGTTCTTTTAATGAACTGATGCTCTACTCAGAATACATTGATGTTCTTTTTTGAGACTTCCAGACTCTGTGTGTGTAAAATGATGCATAGTTGTGACTTCTATGTTTAAAGCGCGTAGCTGAAACTCAGGTTTGGTTGTACTTTTGACCCTTGAATAATTAAACATCTTACTTAAATTCTCAGACTCCAACTGCAGGCTAACTCTACTAGAGGTGGGTCGATTAATCGAAATCGTAATCGAAATCGCGATTTTTGGAAAAACCGAAATCGAAATCGAGACGATTATTAAATAAATCGAAATAATCGATAATCGTCGAAAAATAATCGAAATCGCGATTATTTTTCGATTATTTCCGTAAGTTATATTATACAATATTTCCGATTCAAAGAAAGATCAATTTACCGTTGATTATCAGATTTTCATTGAAAATGGATTCAACTGCGTATAAAGACAGGCACCATCTTTCTGGATTTGACAGCAGCTTTCGATGCGGTGAGGCATGCGGGTTTAATGTACAAACTCTCGCTCAATTTGCCACCCCGGTTCTGTCAACTTGTGGAATTACTCATCTCTGACAGACGGTTCTTAGTTCACTTGGGAGATGTCAGCTCCTGGAGACGTCAGCGAAAACGGTGTAACACAGTGTTCAGAGCACCTATGTTATTCAATTTGTAGGCTTATAGGCCTACACACGACTTACCGGATACCATAGGTAGGAAGTTTGGATACGCTGACGATATCGGTCTTGCCACCCAGGCTCGATCCTTTAAAGAGATTGAAGACCAGGGTTATTTCTAGGATTGTGAATTGGGGTGGAGTGTTGGGAAAATCTGGGGTGTGTTTATTTCTAGGATTGTAGGATTGTGAATTTGGGGTTGTCGGGAAAATCTGGGGGTGTCGAAATTTGGAAGTCTCTACAGAAAAAGGCTGACAAGCAAAAAACCTTATAGAGACTCACAAAAAGTCTGACAAGCAAAAAAGTCACCCGAGGATAAAAGTTGTGGGGTGTATTTCTCCATTTGGGGGCAGGCCCCTTCAGAGGCTGAAGGAGGCCCAGGCCAGTTGGAATTTCGAGGCCTCTCCTAGCCTTCCCAACAATTAAAATTTTTAAAAAAGGTAATCACCAATTTTTTTAGAATACCTTCCTAGCTTTCCCAAAATCCCAAAATTGTCGACAAGCAAAAAGGTCATCACCAAATTGTGAGGCCCCTTCTAGTAGTAGCTATCTAGCTTTCTAGCTCTCCCAGAATTCTAGACAAGGAAACAAAGGGAGACCCCCAAATGATGGAGGCCCGGGCCAAATGGCCCTCCTGGCCCTCTCTGAATGGGCCTGTTTGAGGGTGTTCAGGGCTAATCAATATGCATTCTGTATGCATACCATTGTCACATTACCAAATTTTAGGGGGTGTCGACCTCAAATATGGGTGTTGGGGGGTGTTAGGGGTGTAGAAATATCCCTGTTGAAGACCAACTGAACATCGATACACAGAGGATTGCCGAATACTGTAAAATATGGCGGGGAAAGCCAGTTTCTAAAGGTACTGTGAAATAATCGAAATCGGAATCGCGATTATATAAAAAATCGTAATCGAAATCGTAATCGTGAAAAATAATCGAAAATAATCGTAATCGGAAAAAATAATCGTAATCGACCCAGCTCTAAACTCTACAGAAACTGCACTGAGTATGCAAGCTAGAACAGTTGTAAAAATTCTTTTAAATTAATGTTAGTTGCAAGGTTTCTCATGAGTTTATGTAAGATTATAATTTTAGCCATTTATTTGCCTGTTGGTGGAGTTGCAGTTTTGGAGGGCTGATAGAAAGCCATATTTACCCATTTGTGATATTACATTATTAAAATATTCATGAAGCAGTTTTACAGAATGATTTGAGTAATTTGGAGTAATTTTTCCTGCAAAATTATAAAAGAAATTATCGCAACCATTGGTGGAAACCTCAAGTTTGCTTAGAATTGGTTTTGCTAGATACCCAGAAACTGTTTTATGGTTGTTGTTGTTGACTAATTGAGCTTAAAATAAAATGCATCGTTATTTTTGTTTTAGTCATGGCAGCATGTTCCATTGCCAACATTGTTAAGAGTAGTCTGGGTCCTGTTGGATTAGACAAAATGTTGGTGGATGATGTTGGTGTAAGTGTTTTGGAAATTGTTGCAATTTTAGGATTTAATGTTGTCAGAGTAACTCGTAATTGGTGATGCCTGTTGTTGGGTATTGAATGTTAATTATGTTTTCAGGTTTGACCAATCTTTAATTGTGTATTTAGTTTATCTAGTGGTCAGACAAAATGTATAAGAGAAAAGCTGAAATTTCAAAATGATGTATGCAAAGCAAAATATCATAAAACATAAGAAAAGCATACAATGCATTGGTTTCTGTTTTGTTACTAATTTTATACCAAGTTTTCAAGTTATTAATTTCAAATGCTGAATTCTCTATTTAACAAGTGTTTTATGTTTTAGCAAAGTGGCATGTTGATTGGTTATTTTGGCAGGGAAAATATTTCATGATCATCTAATTTTTGATTTTTTTATGTAACATTTCTTGGACTTGATTTTATTAAAAGAGTTTGCTGGTTGGTGCTTTCATAGGATGTGACTATAACAAATGATGGAGCAACAATTTTGAAGATGCTGGAAGTTGAGCATCCCGCTGCAAAGGTCCTGGTTGAATTGGCGCAGCTGCAGGACGAGGAAGTTGGTGATGGCACAACATCAGTGGTAAGAGTAAAATCTGAAAATATAAATTTAAAATATTTGTAAAATGTTGGAAATTTATGTGGTTTGACTGGCTGGAAAGGCTATTTTTATGCTTTATAGTAGCATCAAAAGTTAGTTTTTTAAAACATTCCTTTGTGTTGATATTACCAAGACAGTAGTGTAATAAGTAACCACATTGCAATGCCATCAGTATTTCTTTGCAATGGAGATGTCAACTTAGTGAAAAAGGTAATAAGTCTGTCATTGCAGATTTTTATTACTAGGCTTTAATACAATATGCCTCAGGGGTGTGAAACTCATTTCAAATTGCAGGCCACATAAGTCTTTCTGGTTGTCGCAGGCCTGATTTGCACATAGCATTAACATGAAATACAGTAGGCCTATTACACAAAACAGTATATAAAAATATTGTTTCAAAATTTTTATTTCATTTCTATCGTATGTAAAAAATGAGTTTCGTATATGTAATTTCAGATTTTCATATATGTACTTATTGAAAAGGCCTTAAATAAAATAACTTTGCTTAAACATTAAGTTTTTTCTTGTATACAGCCACATAAATGCAGGCTGGATGAAAAGCTTTCGCGGGCTGTATCTGGCCCGCGGGCTGTAGTATGTTTGACACCCCTGATATACCTGGTAAATGGTCATATTGGATTGTAAAATGTTTCACAGAAACATGACCAGTTGGGACTTTTGATAAAACTTACTAAGTATGTTATTGCAGTGTTCAGTCACATTAGTAGTTGTGATGAGGGCTGGTTTAAGTTTGTTTTTGGAAGAGTTGTGCAGTAGTTATTTGAAATTGTATATTATTTTGCCTGAATTGTAGGTCATTGTTGCAGCTGAATTGTTGAAGAATGCAGATGAATTGGTAAAATGCAAAATTCATCCAACCTCCATTATTAGCGGCTATCGTCTTGCCTGCAAGTATGTGAGAGGCTCATATGTTTGTCATTATGTGATATTTATGTGATATTTCATATGAGAATCCATAATTCTTGTACTGAATTTATTCATTATTTTGGTAAATTTGGATAATATTACTTTTGGATAATTATGCTAATCTTAATGATTACTTTTCAACATGCTTATGATATTTTATTTGCTTTTTTGAATATTTGTATTATCTTGATTGAATGCAAGGGGTTTGAAACATGTTTGTGATCTGACCGAAGTTTTGTGATGACGCTTGGCTCTTGACCGTACGTGGCTTCGTTTGATTTGTTTTAGGGAAGCGTGCAAATACATTACTGAAAATCTTACAATCAATGTTGATGAGCTTGGGAAGGATTGCATCACAAATGCAGCAAAAACCAGCATGTCAAGCAAGCTTATTGGACCGTATCCCTTTTATATACAACGTCAATATAACAGTTAATATCTGATTGATATATATTTACTGTATTACTGTATCATTTCATGGGTCATATTACATTAGTATAATAGAATGACACTGCAGTCTTTGGTTTCAGAATTTTTAAAAATATGGTTAGCAAAATAGTATTGCTGAAAATATTGACCATTATTAGCAAGTATGCCGAACTAGCATTTAGGTTTATGTATATAACATTTTGTCTCTTGTATCATTTGTTTTAATCTTCAGTTTTGTTTATTCCACGTGCTGCTATTGCCTTTATTGTATTGTTACGCTGTGAGAAATAGTAGATTTCTTGGTATTGAAATTTGAATTAACCAGTTAATTTAGAGACGGAGACTTTTATGCCACAATGGCCGTTGATGCGGCCACTGCTGTTAAGGTGTCTGATGGAAAAGGTGGGTTCCGTTATCCGATTAAGGCCGTCAACATCCTGAAGGCGCATGGCAAGATGTCTCGCGACAGTCAACTGATTCATGGCTACGCTCTCAACTGCACTGTGGCCAGCCAAGGTGAAGCTATTTGTTGTGTTAATTCATTGTTTTATGAATATTGTTTGAAGTCATTTATGTATAACATTATCTTTTACCTATGACAGCACATGTTTGGTGGTGAATTATATTATATCCATCATAATCGATAGCAAGGGTATGGATATATATTAAAGTTTTCATTCAATTAAGTACAGTTTTTTATGTTATTTTAAAATTTGATATTAAAATACTTCATGCTTTTAATATGTTTATTGTGTCTGAATAATTTAGCAATGACAACAAAGATAACTGGGGCCAAAATAGCATGCTTGGACTTTAGTCTCCAAAAGGCCAAAATGAAGCTCGGCGTTCAAGTGCTTGTTGATGATCCATCGAAACTGGAAGGAATTCGTCAACGGTCAGGAAATTTTTAGCGTAGTTCAATCTAATTGTTTGCTGTCGTACCAAATTTTTAAACAAGAATATTTAAAAGTGCAATTGATGATATTTCTAGTATAGTTCCAGTACCTCGTTAGCTGGACAAATTTCGATTTTCCAAGCTGTTAATCTTATGCATGTTTTAACAGTGGCAGCTCCAGGATTTGGCAAGTGGGGGAGGGGAACTTCTAAGCATGGGGGACCAACCATTTGTTGATAGGTATGTAGATGTAAGTACAGGGTCCCAAAAGGGTGGGCCAATGGGGCCAGGCTTTCAATAGTGTTTTAACCCCTTTACCAGGAATCCCGAATATATCTGTCCATTTTACATTGAGTTACAGTTAAATACATGGTAAAGGGGTTAAACTCATTTTGCTTCCATGTTGATATAATGAATTTAGTAACTTATGTTATTCATTGCCGTGTTTTAATTCCTTGTAAATAAGATGCTATAGGAATTAGAGACGATGTGTAGATGATGTGGTTGCATTGCTTTTATCAATGCTTTTTAATGAATGTGTATTCGAGTCTTGGCTTTGTTTTGCAGTGAGTCAGACATAACCAAGGAACGTATACAGAAGATCCTGGCTGCTGGAGCCAATGTGATTTTGACAACGGGTGGCATTGACGACCTTTGCCTGAAGTTCTTCGTAGAGGCCGGTGCGATGGCGGTTCGCCGTTGCAAGAAGGCGGATCTGAAGAGAATTGCGAAAGCTTCGGGAGGTAAGGCTGTCCAGATGTGACTTGTTGAAATGCTTTAAGTACGGGTATTGAAAAGGTATGTCTGTTAAAAATTAACCTGGATTAGTCGTGCATGTACTGCATCAAATTTGATCCACAGGTTTAAGTTTTCCTGTGTGGTTAATCTGAAATCAGAGACTTCAACTTGTATCTTCTTCATAATTTTTTTATATGCTGTTTCTACCTTTGTAGAAAGCACACTGCTCAGAAAATATGTTCGTCTTATAATTTGCTTGCTTATTCATTTGAATTTTGGGTTTGTTCACTATAATATATTGAATGCATCATGGGAGATTGGTTTATAACTTAGTCCAGGGGTGTCAAACTTGTGGTCCATTAGTTAATTTATGTTTTGCTAAATAGAACCTTTGTTCTTTGTCTCATGAATTTGTAATTTGAAATATTCTTGTCAGAGGGTTACTAGTGCATATTCACAGGCCTATTAGTAAAGTTTCATGGCTTTTAAAAATCTAGGCTAATTTTGTCTTTTTCTGTTAACATTTTCACCATGGTGTTTCTCACTCGTGAACTGACAATACAGGTGCATCATCTTCTTCCTTCATGAATTGAAGTGGCAACATGAACTTCCTCCTGCAATGCCTATCCTAGTTTTTCCTGTCTGCTGCTTATATTTGCAATCCCAAAGTGATAGATTTGCATAATAGTTCATGGAATATTTATTACAGGTCAGTTGATTACTACAATGGCTAACATGGAGGGTGATGAATCATATGAGGCTGCCTTTCTGGGCCAGGCTGAGGAAGTCGTTCAGGAGAGAATTTGTGACGATGAGCTGATTCTTATTAAAGGGTTTGTCGCTTTTCTATGTACTCTGCCATGCAGAAATATCAATTACGATGATTGATTTGACGTCCAAATATTTCACATTAAGTCAAACCTCTTTAGCATCATACTTATGAAATATATTCAAATGTATGATATTAACAGTTTTTGGGACATTTGAATGACTTGTATAATGAGGGAATTTGTACATTTTGTGATACTAAAAGTTACAATAGTTAATTTTGTATGAATATTTATTTACCTGTAATATAGTGTTGCAACTGTTGGTTGATAGCAATATCTGATGTGTGTGTGTGTGTGTGTGTGAATTGTGACCAAATAAAATAGGCTTCATTTTGGCAAAAACAAAAGTCAATACTAGTACTAGTGTGGTTGTTTAGGTTGTAATTAAGTCATTTCAACATCAATTTGGTTATTTTCTTATCTAATTGCAGAATTGTAAGGTGAATGATGGTTTTATTTTATTGTCTGGTAGTTTCTGAACAATATATTACTTATTGGCTTGGAGAATCATAAAATTTATGAACACCATTAAATCACTGGTGACTTTCATATATCCAGTTCATGGCATTTCTGTGGTAGCACAACACACTTGCATCTGTTTGGCTGGATAACATTAGCATTCACCTTTGTATGTGAATGTTATGCTTGTCATTTAAAAATACTACATTATGTAATATGTTAAATTCTGCATTGTTAATATACGGTAGTCAATAAAGAAAAATATCTTTGTCTGTGCATCTCACCATCTTAAAGAATTTTAAGTGACAATTTTGTGGAACGTCTGGGGTTGTCTTGTGGCAACAAGATGAGTGCAACAAGACAACTCCAGACGTTCCAAAAAAATTGTCACTTAAAAATTCTTTAAGATGGTGAGATGCAAGTATTTAGTATGTGCTATGACACCAGTTATTGTGTTAAATTAGCTTATGATGTCAGTCAGGTACAGTAGGACTCCAGTAACTTGAACTACAGTATGCTACTGTTGTCCTGGAAACGGTGGATTAGCTGAAAGATTTTGTTTGAAATTTTCCTTTTCTTCAGACCAAAGGCCAGGACTTCTGCAAGCATCATCTTACGCGGAGCGAATGACTTCATGCTTGATGAAATGGAGCGATCTCTTCATGACGCCTTGTGTGTCGTTAAGAGAGTTCTTGAGTCAAAGACCGTGGTTCCGGGAGGCGGGGCAGTGGAGGCAGCGCTCTCTATTTACCTGGAAAATTTTGCATCCTCCCTCGTGAGTTATATCTTGCTTTATTCCCTGAGCCAGGTTTCCAGATACTGACAGGATTGCTTGGTAGACCTAACCTCTTTTAGTTAGCTCTGGTTATAAAGTTGTCAACAGAATATTGTAGTTTGAAGCATTTGAATTCATTGTTGAGACCTAAGAACAATGTAAGGTATTTATTAAGTGTTACAACACCAGCTATTGTGTTAAATGAGCTTATGATGTCGGTTGGGTACAGTTGGACTCCAGTAACTTGAACTCGGATACCATCTAACCCTTTTCTGTTCAGTCGGGACTTGATTGGTGCCAGATTTAGTTAATACAGATTTTCAATTTTGATGAAGTCTTTTAGCAGAAATTAATTTTGATGAGGTTTTACTACAGTGGTGATCATTTACTACTTTCTGTAGCACTTTTTAAAGTGAGGATGTTGCCACTATGCCATGTAATACAATGTAAATAAATAGACATGACCAGTGCAGAATGTGTCTACAGAGTAAACTCGTACTTTTCAAAAATGGTGTAAACTTTCAGGCTGGTTGTCTCAATGAAAATCACCAGCTGTAATTGCATGAGAGTAATGCATATCTAATTTATATGATTGTTTACCCTAAATCAATGGTTCTCAAACTAGGGTCTGCGGTCTCATAGGGTACCGTCAAGCAGTTTCAGGGGGACCATAGAGGGATTACCTTCTCAGGATATCTCAGCAACACCTCAGAACACATTCATTTAGTTAATTTGAATTCAAATTTTATAAGGTCCATGGGTCATCGCAAAAATTTCTACGGGACCACCACGCAAGAAATCCAGAGAACTGCTGCTCTAAATCTATGCTGCTGTCTTTATATTTTGTTGCAGAAAATAGCTGTAATTTTTGTTATTTGATAGAAGACAGACCTATGCAAATTCTTTGTACAGTATTTGCTTTACTGTGATCTTTGCAGAGCTCACGTGAGCAGCTAGCAATTGCAGAATTTGCCAGTTCACTGCTGGTCATCCCAAAACAGTTGGCTGTCAACGCAGCGCTTGATGCAACTGATCTGGTTGCTAAGCTTCGTGCTTTCCATAATTCTTCCCAGACTAAGGCAGAGCATAAAGAACTACGCTGGTAATTTATACCTTTTATACAGTCATTTGGTTACGATCGGTATAGTTGGTATATCATAATCGTCTAAAATCTTTGCTATTCTTACAAGTTATCAGATAGGTCATGTGCTAAAATTTTTGAATAGTGAAGCATTCATTTAGGTTTGTAGAGTAGGATTCATTAACAACTCCAGTAGAACTTTTTGTATAATAAGTTGCAAATGTAAAATTCTTATATTGTTTTATGTACTGCTAATTTGTTATGAAATGGGGGGAATGGCATTTCAACACGTTTGTTTTAGAACATAGGACTGTGTTTCTAGACTCTTAGTTTTGTTTTAACTGCTTTTATCAACAGGATTGGACTGGATTTAGTGGAAGGTTGTGTTAGAGATAACAAGAAGGCCGGAGTTTTTGAGCCAACGGTTTCGAAAATCAAAAGCCTCAAGTTTGCAACCGAGGCTGCTATCACAATCCTCCGTATCGATGACATGATCAAGCTGACCCCTGAAGACAAGAATAGTCATTCGTATGGAGATGCCTGCCATGCCGGCGAACTCGACTAAATATACAAACACTAGTAATCTCTACCGTGTGTTAGTCTGTGCAAGTTGTCGATGACGTTATCCTGGCCCTGTGAAAAACACTCGATAATTATGCCCAGTTTTTACTGTTCATTGTCACTGTTACTTTTGTGACTTTCTTTAATAAAGTATATCACAGTATGGCAGTTTCATTTGTTTTAGTTCAGCCTGCAAATTAGATGATCACACAAATTTAGACTTTTTTTAAACCTATCCTTAATGTCTGTGTACAGTAGCCCTTCATTATAATGGACTCTGTTATAACATGCCACATTGCACAGATGTTACAGACCTGCAAAGTATCTTATATGACAGATGTTTGCTACAGTCTGGCTCAGAGTTGCAACAGAATAAAAGTGGACCATAACACCACTGAGAAAAAAATTATACAACCTATCCTCATGTTGTTGCCCTGGCACTGCCACAAAACAAGAAAAAGACATGTGTTTATAAAATTGTTGAACACCATCTACAAAATTTCAAATTTTTGCTCTAAAATCTTAATTAAACGTGCAATTCTGTTAAAAGAAACGATTTTCCTGCTTTGAAATGTGCTGCCTCATAAGTGCCTACAAAGTGCAAAAATCATCAGTGTTCAATTCATTTGGGCCCAACTTAACCTTGCTACCTGCTGAGTACAACCCAAGGCGGGAGTTGAAAATTTGGCTTTTAGCCGTCTAAACCATCTACCAGAGTTTAAAAAATTCTGGGGTGAGAGCAGTCCAATCCCTCAATTTTTGAAAATCAAACACTGAAAAGCATTCATTACATGCTGCACCAACACAATCAGAAACTGGTTAACACAATTATTAAAAAATATTTGCTTTCTCAAAACACAAATGCTGTTATATGCAACTAAAGGTATACTGAAGTCTATGTATCTTCAAATGTAATCCACAAAACACAACTGGCATATAAGTTTTCTGATAAAAGTTTTAACCAATTTGCTTATAATAATAGAGCTTAACCACCAGTAGTGAAGAATGCCACCAATGGGGCAAATATCGTCTTCACCGGTCCTACCTCCACACCCCCTACTGGAGAAATAAAATTCTACCCCTTTGAATATATTGAACATGGCTTATATACCATGCACTGATCAATCAAATGTATGCATGAAACGAAGTTAACATTTCTAAAAGTCAGGGGTTTTGTGCATTCAAAATGCAACTCAAAATTAATTCTCATTCATAAATAAAAGCGAATTACCGGTAGACATTTCCCCCCAAAGCGCTAAAATGGTATAAATAAGGAAAACGCATACATTGCCACATTTGGTCACAAATTCAAATCCACTGTGCGCAATTATACGACATTTTTATACCAACTGCCCATGCCTTACTATATACAGCCCAAATACCAATAAGTGACCGCTTAACAAAATTAGAATGCTTCTTAGAATGTAAATGTAATGTATATATTTCATTTTGAGCAACAGCACAATTTTGCACTTTGCAGTGTTTTGATAGCAGAATTCCTGTTAGCCCATTAATGTCATGTTGGTATAAGGCCTCCAGTCTGTTCCTGATATATCTCGATGATGTCATTGTCTTCCATTCCAAGCTAACGTACCAAAAACATTCACAAAGTCGTTTGTACTAACCACTTTTAAATACCGGTAAGCAGAAAACCTACCAATATTTTAAATATTTCTGACAGAAATTCACAAAAGTATAGGCACATTGCAACTAAGAGGTGTTTACAACAGATTCTGGACACCCCACATAAATGCGGCAATTTTAACATCTGTGAAGAGTTGTGTAAAGTTTGGCTGTAAGCTGCTGTCTGTGCAGCTGTAATATGCCTAGGTTAGACATTGTCCAAGTCTGCCTACTTGAAAGTTGACATAAACGACCATCTAAGCATATGACTAAAGGCAGCCTATAACTTAATGGCATATTGAAAGTATTACAATTCTTATACAAATGTTGGGGATCGTGAAAACATTAGGAGTGAGAGATTGCGGTCCCCACACAAAAGTCTCAGAACCACTGATCAGTGGTTCAATGTAAGTGATGTAATCACACTTCTGTATCATTTGACCGTCAATGAATTACTAAAGTTCACTGGAGTGAAACCAGTTATTCAAAGGACGTGATTTCATGTACAGAATGGACTGAAACTCGCGGATATCAATAAATTTCCTAAAAATTTTCGGGGGTTATACCCCAGAATCCCATTAAATAGGGATGGAAGGGTTGAATGGAACTGTCCCATGGGAGGTCTGTACACTTTAAAATTTTTGTGGCAGATTGTCGCTTATGGCATCAGGGTTGGGTCTCCACTTTTTCACCAAAAGTTTATGCCTACGGCTGGACATGCACACCATCAAAAAATATGTTGCGTGTAGTACGGGCATTTATTCCCGTCCAACATTAACTGACTTCTATACAGGGCGTCTGTTCGAGGTCATCTTCCTCTATCAGATTGACAGTCAAAACTGTAAACAGTCATTTTGGTTTCGCTCCCTGCCTCTCTCAGAAGTAGATACTGTACTTTGTTCGCGGGGTCATTGAGTTTTGTTCGATGCAAGCAGATTGGTCGGTGTTTCTTGACCTCATTAAGTCAGCTTTGATGAAACAGTAAAACTTCAAAATCGAGACTTCAGAAAAACAGATTTTATTATTTATTTTACAATTTTTAACATTTTAAAAATATAAATCTTAAGGTTTCAGCCTAAAATCGACATTTTTGAAGGTACAGTATTATAGGCTGGCATGCACATTTGCCCAAACAGAAATTTGGCTCTATGTGACTTGCAGATTTGGATATATCAAAACTTGGATACATCGAAGTACTTTTCACGGTCCCTTGAGGTTCAATATAGCAAGATTCTACTGTATGTACTGTCACCTGTTTTGGGGTTTCACTGTCTCCCAGTCTTCTACCATCAAAAAGGAATCTTAAACTTGCTGAAGGCACGCCCTGGAAAAAATTCCAAAGAAATAAAGGCGTAAAGGTCAATCTAAGTAGACTGGAGCTACAAAGTATTGGCTGTTTAACAAATAATTTCTGCATGATCACAAAACAATATTTTTAAAATCTCAAAAATTGATCAAATAAATTAAAACTAAAATGAACATCAGCACATGCACAGCATCTAATAAAAATTAATTAAAAAACTCAAAACAATGAGCCCTAGTTACCCAGTGTGTGTCTAACCATCTAATGACATACTGAGTGGAATACTAAAACATAGGCTAGAGTTACTGCACTATATAAATTGTCATAATAATAATAATAATAATAATAATAATAATAATAATAGTGACAGCAGTAGCTTGCTACTCAGAGTAATTAATGGTCATTATATATTCACCCATAAAAGAAACCTGGATATTTTTATTATTTAAACTCACCTGTCTATCTGAATAAGATTTCTTTAGTTTGCTCATTCGTGTGGACATTTTCACTTTAAAGTGGACTTCATTTCCATCCTAAATTAATTACAAACATAACTATAGGCAAAACAGACACTACCGGTAAATGGCAATATATAAGAAACCTCTGTTATATTCATCATTGTTATTATCCAGACCTAATTCGTTCAGTCAATTAGCAACCAGCTTAAACAAATCAGAATGTATAACCAGTGACACTCTACGTTAGGACTCAACACTTCCAAAGTAAACCATAAATCAAAGTTAATCAAAATGAGACCGTTCAGTGTTTCTCAACTTTCTAAGTCAACTACCAGTTTCTATAGGGTGGCACAAAAAACCGGATTAGTCACATTTAGGTTTGCATTTAATATAGTCCGGTTTTTTTGCGCGACCCTGTTGTCGTACACAATAACAATAACTTGATATATTCCGGAGTAAAATCATCGTCACCATCACACTTCGTAGTCCATAAGGACCTTCGAAGCCAATGGTTGAATGGTGGGGAGGTGCTTGCCCATAGCCCCATTTCTTTCTTTGGCCATGTGTATCACAGTTTTGATGGTTAAGCCCCGTCAATCAATTTGTATCAACGCTAACATCAGCTGGCACTATTCATCTTGAGTTGAGCTCATGCATACCTTGGCTACACTCTGAAATTAAAGAGCTTTCGGATGATTTTCATCCCGAAAATAATACCAATTTCTATGAAAGCTAGAATTAAATCATGCCTCTTTCAACTTCTTTTTTCATTTCAACTTCTTTTTTCAAAGTTTTCCGTGCTTCCCCACTCCCATTCTGAAACTGACCTTGCCTGGCTGACCACTACACTTCAGCTAAAACTGTTTCAACGGGTGATTAATAGTATAATATGGTTTATTTCCAACAACAGAACATCACATCAGTTAAATACACGAGTACATCAAATTCTCATATTTAGCATTCATTATATGACAGAAAATACATAAAGTAGAATTAGTACAATTATATAAGTCATTATAATCATTGAAAACATTATAACATTGGAAAGTAGACTGTAGATACCAAGAGAGAACACAGTTCCCGTTGATAGGTTTGTATAAGTAAAGTAAGTTAATACAGGGGACCCCCGTTATAGCGCGGACTTTGGGGTCCATAACTAGACCTGCGTTATAACGAGGTCCGCGGTATACTGAAATGGACCATATGCGGCGCTATATAAATTTTATTAGCCATCATGATCATAATGGAACCACGATTATCGAAAACCCTTGAAAACATCTTCTTTACGTATACGATCACAGAATAAATGTCGGTGCATCGTTCTATAAGGGTGGATTTGTTCAGAAATATGCAATTAGTGCACAAACTAAGTGTTTTGACAGCGGCAAATGGTCGCATGGCGCTTGTGCAGATGAAGCCCGGTCGATAATACAGTAAGTAACAGTTTGTGGCGACTTACTTGATGAATATTAATAAGTAACATTGTACTTATGAATATTCATTAAGTCGCTAGAAACTGTTACTTATTAATATTCATTAAGTAAGTCTCCACAAACTGTTACTCCGGTTGGGCGCTAATAATGACTTCAACAAAAAGTCATATTGCTTGAAATATTCCACTCAGAGGCCGAATCGCAGCTTTCGCTCACGCCCTGAATTATTTAGAGTCATATTTCTGGGACTTTATCTTTGGATGGCTAGCAATTATCTAAAAATATGAGTTTTGAAAGCCTAATGGTAAGAATGGCGTCTCTGGTAGTTTCCGATAGCGTGAGGCCACGACACCCAAAGATTAGTGTAGCCTAGGGTGCCAATAAAAAATAAATTTCAGAATTGTTAAAGTCTCACCCTTGCATTTTGTTCATATACACAAATGAATAACCCATGAAAATTTTTACCATTATTATGATGTATTTAGGGGTTATACTGTAATTGAAAATTGAAACGTTGTCAGCCAATTATAACGCAATGTCATTAATGGTTATTAACGCCAAAAAAGTCGTACATACAAGATTTAGCTTCAGAAACTGTCAAGTGTCAGTGTCAGTGACTGATAAGCTACTGAACAATAACATTTTTATTTGGTACAGTGAAACCCGCTTAATTGCATAGGTGCCATTCAAGCCTTGCTTGACGATTAACTGGGCTATGCAAATAACGGGATGTCTGATACACAAAACACTGGTTCGGGTTTTTATGTTGTTATGCGGGTTATGCAATTAAGAGGTATGCGATTAAGTGGGATCCACTGTAGTGAAAACTAATTTTTATGAAGTTCAACGACTTTAGTAAGTATTGCTTTTGTTCTTCCTGGTTTGTCAGTGTCGAGCTGAATGTCTGGATTAGGCAACACCGCGTTCTGCTGCATCGTTTATGATGTTCAGCTCCTTACACGTGACTGAGCTGCCAAATATGATTCTTTACTGTCCCAAATGAATGGATCTAGAGACAGAAAATCTGTCGAAATGTTCATCGAAACAAAGAAATGTTTGGTGCTGGCAGATACAAAGTGACTCAGCTGCTTATTTCCAATGCGCATGTCTTTCGAGGTAATTCGAGCCAGAGGACTAGAATCTCCAACGTTTGCCAGAGCAGAGACCATGTTTGCCTTTTCATCTGCAGACAACTGAGAATCGAAGAAAGCCAAGCCAATAAGTTGTGCATTCAGATACCATAAGCTACGCTGGAACGTTTTCATTGCTGCGTCAGCAACTGCATCATTTGTTGAACGATATACTTCGAGATCCTTCAGCAATTGTAAATCATTCCCAGGAGCTGAAGTAGGCAAGGTACAAGCAAACCATGCCTTGAGATAGATTCTCACAACAAACAAATTGAACTGTTGAAGACCTGCCAGTTCTCCTGCTGTAAGTCTGAACTGTGATCGAAACAGGTAGATCTTTAAGCTGTATAGTATTTTGCGGAATTTTTGCCCATCCAGCGTGCCCTATGGTATGCGCCAGGTGCATTGATGTGGATGTTGGGGTTGTTGCTAGCAGTATCATCACCCAGAAACAGCAAAGCGAGCACCAGGAACTCTTTGTAGTCATCTCTGGGATGAAATAGTTGCAGCTGTTGGCAGGTCGTCTTTTATAATTTCAATGTGTAAATTCAGGCGTCTGTCTTCAGTCACACTGTCATACTTAGAACAATCAATGTGATTTCATGTCTTAGAAAATCTTTCAAATAATTTGATATTAGACCCACTTGAGCAGCCCATCAACAAGTCAAACACTCTGGCTACTATGAGCTCGTGGACATGATGGCGACAGGCTAAAGGGAGCAGATCTCGTTGAAGTTTCTGCTGTAGCAAGATACAGGCACCAACCAGCCTTCATTCCATGTTACTGGCTGTTGTATCAAAACACTTTGAATGAATGTAGTTTGTGAGTTTCCTCTCTTCGATCAAACGGAACACTGCTGCAAACTTCTTCAGTGCCGTTTGGAATCTTAGGAACACCAAGCACTTTCACAATACCTTAAAGGCACTAAAAGTAGCCTATTCAATATTGCTTAGAATATGTAATGTGTATTATATAATCAAAGATCAGCATAGATTATGTACATATGTGAACTAAAAAACCTAAAATTGTCACACAGTAACCAAACTTGACACATTGTTACTGATTCTAGTTCTAAGCAAGTTCGATGCAAATAAGGCATTCTTTTAACAGCGTTGTGCAACCACTAAATATTGACAGATTTTGTTAAAACTTTGCATTTTGCTTTCTTATATAGAAAGGAACAATTTCACAGGGTGAGACTTTAAAAAATCAAAAACTTTTTTTTCCTCATGGTACTCGTTGGCACCCTAGTGAATAAAACAGACTGGAGCTAAGCTTATGCAGTATAGACAACACAAAAAGGGAATAAACAGTCGGTAATTTTGGATCATTTGCGTGATATCAATTTTCTTATACTGTAATTCAGCTTCTAAGTTGGGATCCAAGCCCGTGTCCGCGCTATAACCGAATCCGCACTCAAGCGGGGCGCACTCTAACGGGGGTCCCCTGTATGAATGGAAAATGGCAGTAGGTATAAACATCTTGACATAAAGTTAACAAGAAAATCTGATAACATAATCATATTAATCATACAACGAATATATTATCTTAGCATCATTTAAATAGGATATAATTTTTTAAGTTGATTTTGAATAAATATAAATTTGATGAATTGGTTATACATTTGGGAAGACCATTCCAAATATGAGTTCCAAAACATTTAATAGAAAATAATCACATATTAGTATGAGCATGAGGGATAGCAAATTAGTTTTGACTTCTTATATTATAAGTATGTAATATGCAGCATATATACTACGAATCGGATGGATTGAAAAAATCACAAATGAAGAACTATACAGGAGAATTCAGCCCAAAAAACCATGCTGGAAAGAGTAAAACAAAGGAAACTCCAACTTTTCAGACACATATGCAGAATGAAAGAAAACAGAAAGATCAAAGCTCTAATGTTTGGAATAATGGAGGGTGCCAATAAGAGAGGGAGACCACACAAGGAATGGTGTGATGATATTGAAGAATGGTGTGGAAGCAGTTTACAGGATCTTAGTCACAGAGCAACAGACAGGAAAGAATGGCAGAAAACTGTGGAGATGGCATTATACACCAACGGGCGATGAGCCCACGGTTAATGATGATGATGAATATGCAGCATATAAGTGAAAGAAATGATGCACCTAGGAATAAGCTGCTACTATGGTACCTACTCCAAAAGTGCTATAGAAATTCACAAGATTTTACTTCTTATTACGGCATCCACAACACCATACATTTCAGGTTTGGTGAACTGATACACATATACTAAGGCTGGAGCAACTGGCGCTGGGCGTAATGATACAAAAAAGCAAGGGCAAGCAAGTAAACCAGCACTACGCATATAGCATCACGTTTTAATTACTCTAAAGGTTTAAAAATCACTATTTCTTTCACATATATGAGCTGCATATTTATTCAGCATATCTTTAGAATTCTTTCTGTACGTCTACTGTGCAAACTATTCCTCGGGCGCACTAGCACACGTAAACTTAGCTTTAAACTTAGCATGATTTAAAGTGACTTAGAAGGCTGCCTGTGTGAAAGCCACTAGGGGCACTAACGGGGCTTGAACTCGCTCCGTCAGCCTGACGCTCCAGCACGTAACCCACTCTGCCATCTTCCGCCCCACTTTAGGTGCAAACATCAGGGGAAGCCGTGCGTGGACCATGCCTTCTGTTTACTAAGACACATTATGCCGGAGCTACAAAAATTCGTGCAATAACATTACATACGAAAGCGATTTTTTCTCACCTGACCCAAAACCCGAAGTCGAATAAAATCAGACCCGTCTTTATCTTTCTTCTCCGCGCCGTCACCTGCCTTATCATCGGTCTTATCGTCCTTGTCTTCCTTTTCTTTTTCAACGTCTGCCGACGGCTAAAACAACATTAGCTTTCTGATGAATTCCAAGTTTTTTTTTCTATTCGATATCAGAAAAATGAAAGTAGTTCAATCCATATAGATCTAAGACAATGTGCTACTGCTTTATGCTTATTTCATCTCGGATTCACATTAAAATTCATTTTCACTTAGTTATGAAAATATTTTTACCTCTTGTGACATTTTCCCGTATTCCAAAAAATGCTGTGCTTAAATATATTCCAAAAGAGATTTTTAAAGCATTATTTTCAAAATATGTGAATAATTAAATGGCGAGGCATAACATAGAATATAATAGAATGCCATAGAATTATTCGTATACGAAAATATTCTGTTATTATTCTAAAGTGCGAGGAGAAAATCCTCTTGTCAAACTGGTTCTTCAATCCCAGGGGTCCTACCAAAGCACAGGTTCCCAAATCGCAGCCCGCCAGCTCTCATTAAGTGGACCACGAGGCCTCATTTTATAAATTGCTATTAATTTTTTAATAATTTTAAAAATGTATTGACGTTCAAATCTATAACATTAAAATCGTTATCTGTATGTCTGTTGCCTTCGAGCGTTCTGATTGTTTGGCTCCCAAAATTGAGCGTTCTGATTGGTTGGCTATGTGCTTTCCTGGAGACTCTGAGCGTTCTGATTGGTTACCTTCAAGCGTTCTGATTGGTTGGCTGAGTGAGCGTTCTGATTGGTCGTTCTGGAATTGGAAGGATTGGATTGGTCGTTGCCTCGTAAAAGCGAGAACAAAAACTGACAAACGCGAAGCGAAGCGAGCCTTTAAAAATATGGAGTTTTAAAGGGTAGTAAATAGTAGAAATCGCGATTTAAAAAACCCTGTAATCGTGAAAAATAATCGAAAAGTTTGGGAACCACTGCACCAAAGCGACCACCAGGGACAGCCTGACAGGAAAAGGACCTTGAATAGGTGTACATTCATGTGTCTTGTATTTCACATTTTCTGATGAAATCCAAGATTTCTTTATTCGATATTAGTGATGATGATATTGTTAAATATTAAGGTGAATGTAAACAACTTCAAACATGATGAAAAACCTGGTGCGATTAACAATTATCTACACGTTGGCAAATCATCGAATCACACCACACACGTAAGCACTCACACGAGCACATCAGACCACCACACTGCATTTCTCCAATGATATTGGGTTAGCCAAACAGACCAAATATATTAACATCTTTGGCAAATCATCAGACTGTCCCACATCAGGCACAAAGTTTGTCCCACGGCCTGTATTTCTGACATGACCCAGAAACTGACCCGAGGCTAATGAACTGACCTAGAAGTCCTTGACCATATGAGCGGTGTTGGTTGTTTTCTGATCGTCCTTTTTCGACGTGGTTGGAGATGGAAAGACGGATAAAAACAGCCTTAATTACTGGTTCCAGCTCGTGAGTATACGCAACGAATTCCGTATTATCTGCAGATTATTATTTTTCGCGCTTTCTTTTAAAAGTCTCCTGTAGGCAGAAGAGCAGAATCTCGTGAATTATGTAGCGCCGTAGTTATAGTACCGCTGTAGCTGCTTATTCCCCGAGCGTTTATTTAGTAGCTAATCAACCGATGAACTCGTGATGATCCGATTTGGGGACTGACACACTAGGTCCTCGGTAGCACGAAGCAGAACTGTTGTATATTTATATAGCGCCTGTTTTGGAGCGTTTGCTTTTTCTCCGATTTATTAGCACCTTTGATAAGCAGTAGGCAACAGCGACGGGCGTACCAACAGACTAGATAGGCAGCAGCTGACGTTTTGGGCTTGTAAGGAAAGAGATCGACTGACAGACTGGAAAATCAATGAAAGATCGGAGTTTTAAAGCAGGTTTTATTACTGCATTTTCATCAATGAACATTTTCCAGAAATCTCATAATAGGCTATGCATATTCAGTGATGTTTTTTTCAGTGGGATTGGATTGGCCTTGGCCGAGCGATTGATAACGATTTATCCGAAGATTCACTTATGTCTTGCATGCCGTAGTAAATACAAGGGTCAGGCAGCGCAGAAGACGCTTCAGGCGTTGTCACCTGTGGCCAGTGTATCACTTTTGCTGGTTGATTTAAGTTCTTTGACTTCTATTTACAGTGCGGCTGAAGAATTACGTTCTAGGTCAGTTCAACTTGTTCTAGGTCAGTTTGGTTAGTTCTAGGTCAATTCAACTTGTATTTAGAGATCCTTAGTCTCCGACAGTTGATGTATATGATTTTGTCAATTACAGATTTTTTTAATTGGCATCTTCTATTGATGTTACATTCTAGACAGGGTGCAGCATAGGGTGATGTCTCTGAGATGATGATTAAATAAGATTAGATTATAAAATCTATTAACTGTTTTGCTGAGGCATATGTTTTCTTACTTTTGCAATTCTCTTCCTCATCGAATGAACCAAATACTTCAAGTACCGGTATATGCCTAGACATATCTATTTCCAGTATTTTTTTCTAACCATTGACTGCTTTGGCAACTATTTTCCACCCAATGATCTTTGAAAAGTGACATGATCTTTAGTGGTTGAATTTTGAGTGCCATCAATTAATTTTTATGGTTGGCATATTGTATCTTCTTTAATTATATATATATATATATATATATAATTATTAATTGAGACTTTGCTACTATTTTGTTGTTTTTAGATTTCATCATTTTGATCTTGTATTCTTGAATGCTGGTATAATGCCAGACACTAAAGTCGATTGGTCGTATTTTTGTAGTAACTTGTTCTCTTCGTAAGTACAGTGATTTTTTTCATTTAATAAATTTGTGTGCTGATTGTTTAGCACAGGGATCGACAACCTTTTGGACAGCAAGGGCCAAATTGCTATGGCAGTGTCTGTCCGAGGGCCATGCAATTAAATAATTTTTTGACAGGCCGCAAAAGGCTTTAAAGTTTTGCTTGTCCGACTTTAAAAAGAGGGTGATGATTTTCTGTAACATGGGGGGGGGAGATGGTAGATTGGTAACACGCTAGAGCGGCACGCTGACAAAATGGGTTCGACTCCCTCAGGAGTAGACTCAGCCTTCATTCACTAGAGGGCGGTGATAAATGAGCAACAGCTTTGGCTGCGAAGGTAAAACACAGGTCTGGAGAAAGCAATGGCAAACTACTCTAGATTAATGGCGCGAACCACCTGCGTTGCTGCTTGTCTGACACCTGAGGTCAATGCCTGTCCCAACGCTCGAAATCAAGTATGGCAAACCTTTACCTCTGCCTTTTATTACCTTTGACATGTGTTTGTTTCTTGACAGAAAATGCATTAACATGTTTGCCACTGGTGTTGGTTTGCTGGAACAAAGAGATGAAACCACGTTGGAAGGACTTCGCCAGATATTTGTCACAAATGTCTTCGGCCATTTTGTTCTGGTATGTTGTTGAAGAACATCAAGTTGCATATTATTTTAGCGGGTCTTATTATATTACGACAGTAAGAAACTATTTTCTGTTTTTACTATTCTGGGATTCAAGTTTTAATTCTATATTCCAAGATATGAGTCAGTCGTTGAAAGTGTGTTTTCAGATCGACTCCCGATTGCTAAGCTGTGTTATTACCAATTATTGTGAAAATAATTCTATTACCTTAACTGATTTTTGTTAAGTATTTGTGCAAAGATTGTTTATTTTGACAGATATTGCTTCTTCTTTGTGCAGGTGAAGGAAATTCAGAACTTGTTGGGTGGATCCGATGCCAACAGCCAGATTATATGGACATCTTCAAGCAATGCTACAAAGGAATCTTTCAGCTTGAGCGATATTCAGCATCGACTCGGGTGAATTAGTTCCATGTTCCAGTTCAATTGACGTAGATTTTTAGGCTGTGTCAGATTCAAAGTTGCTAAGATGCCGGTTGCTTAGGATAGAAAACACTTCATTAATTGTTGTTGATTGCAGTACCGGGTTTCATGATTTCATGATTTCACTTCTTTAGTTCTAAATAAATGTTTTGTGACCATTGCTATGACGTTGTCATGTCAAGAAGACAACTTAGCAAAATTTGTTAGGTTTCCATTTACTGAAACCTGATTAAAGTCATTTAAACACACTCGTGGCAATACAGCATTGCAGTCCAGGAATCTACTTTTGTATGACTTGCGGCCGAAATCTTGCAGGCATTTCACTGAATATTGCTTTTTTGCATATAATAATATTTGTTTATATAATTTTTATGTATAGTGATTTTTATTGCAGTCGTGAAGCATACAGTTCCTCAAAATATGCATCAGATCTGGTCAGTTATGCTCTGAATGAGAGACTAAAAGATCAGGTGAATTTGACCTTCTATTATTATTATTTTAGCTATTCAAATTTTAATGTCTTTGTTAACTGATTTGATAATTAAATGATGAAGCATAATATCTGATAATTTAATTTATAATTGAAATTGTTTCTAGCCAACATTTTATGTCTGCCATTTTGGATACATTACTTAAAGTGTAGTAAAATTTGCGTTAAATGTTAGCTAGTATGTCAGTGGCAGGGTTGTCCAAATTGATTGGATTGATCGTGCAGTTTTGTCCATTGCAGAAGCTTTTTAAGAGCAAGAGAGAAAATACAAATTGGGGTGAGAAAACACAAATTGGGGTTTGATTTAATGATGAACATGTTGACATTTGATGAAGAATATTTGATAAGTCTCAGTGGTTCATCAGGATTTTTCATTATGACGGCCTACTCGATCCAGCATTACTGTGTTGAAGGCTGGCTGCCAGATGTATATTTAATTTGAAGCAGGCCAAGGAAGGTTTTTGTTGGTTAACTTTCTTGATTTCAAACTTAATTAATATTGAATTTTGTTGGAGTTTTTGTTTGTGAAAACTGTGAGTTTTATAATTTTGGTTGGTGACAATTGAAAATATGCTTCTGTTTTAATCGTGCATAGGGTATTTATTCTCATGTCATATGTCCGGGACTTGTCATGACGAACTTAACATATGGAATTCTTCCATGGTGGATATGGATTCTGCTGCTCCCTCTTCTTTGCCTTGTAAGTATTACTATTTTTATGCAGTTCAATCTCTTAAAATAAGTTTTATTGCTTTCTTGACCGGCAGTTATTTTTAAAAGAAGTTTATTCCAACTCAAACACCATAAGGCATTTAAGCATAATCGTAAAGGTCATATTGGAAAATATATTGATCATTATAAAGCCTTAATTATAGAAATGCAGATTACCACTGTGCACTGAATGTGTTATATACAGTGTATAAAAAATGCATACATTGATCATTGATAGCATACTGATACACAATTGAAATAAATGTGATAGATACTTCATAGATATTTAAAAATCTGAGTTTGTTTACTAGTCGTTAATATTCATTATTAATAGCAATTAAAATATGTATGTAACTGAAGAAGACAATGGTAATGGATAGATACTATATTTTTTACTTGCGTTGACGGACTAATGTTTTGCTGATGATTGTCAGAGAGATTTGGGCTTCAGTTTGATGGTAGAAATCACTTGAGTAGACTATGCACTTATTTTGTACAATCAAGTAATCAAGTGAGAATTTTTGCACTTTTGTTGCAGCTGAGAGCCATTATTCCAAGCATGACACTGACGCCAAAAGTTGGTTGTGAAGCTCTGGTTTGTTGATTGCCTAATTCATTTTAAATATGCTTTATCTAGTTATATGCTAATGCCGTTTTGCTTTACCATCATTTGGAATCACTGTATTTTCCCCCAAATAAACATGTAGTTAAAAAATATCTGCACATAATGACCCCACCTGGAGGAAACAAGACAACATGTAGGTAAATCCTGAAAAATCCTGTGGATTGCAAGCATATGGTTTAATTTGTAATTGAAGAATTGAAATTATTTCTAGCCAATATTTTATGTCTGCAATTTTGGATACATTTCTTTGGAGTGTAGTAAAATTTCTGTTAGATGCTAGTATGTCCACATTGATTGGCAGTTTGGCACTCGATCATGCAGTTTTGGCTTTTGAGAGATGCCGGTAATAATATAATAATAATAATAATAATAATAATAATAATAATGTGATTTAAAGTGGTTTTAGGAGGCTAAGTAAGCCTATGTGAAAACCACTTTAGTATCTCTCCACGTTCAGTAACCTAGTTTTCTGAGATAGCCTTTGAATCCATTTTCTGTTTCAACTGTCACTCCCACCTCGTCCAAACTGTTCAGTTTGTCCACAACCCAACAAATGGCATTGCTTTTCTGATGAATATGTTGATGGCATTTGATGAAGAATATTGAGACAGTTTAGTTCAGAATTTGATTTTTTGCTACTGAATTACAATCGTTGGATTGATTAATCAGCATATTTGCCGGCAGAAAATGTAATTCCAATCGTGGATGAATATTTTAGGTTTGGTTGACAAGGCAGAATCCAGAGACGCTCGATCCAATGACAAAATTCCACAGCAGATGGTCTGTATGTGGCCACCATTCTGTAACCAAAACAAAAGTATGTCTTGGCCAAAGTTCATTTTGATGAAATTATTGAAGAAATCATAGAATTTTGTGCCAGTAAAATGATGAGATATTTTTATTTTGAATTCAGCAACTACGTTAAATGCATTGACAAGGTTTAGTTCACTGTGGGAAACTGGTACAATACAGTTACATATATAAGTATCATTATGAATAATAGTGAAAAAAATCAATATTATTGATATTTGCTAAAATTTCTCGAATTTTAAGCGCAATCTGTGCTTTGTTGCTGCAGTATTTACCTTGCATTAATGCAGCATTGAAATTGCTTTCATTTAGAGTGATTGTATAATTTTTTGAAATAGGCCTATATATTTATTGAATAAAGATGTTTAAACTTTGTCTTGCTTAGAATTTAAATTTTCATACACTGTATGGTTTTAGATGGACCTTGATCCAGACACTGCACGAGAAACATATGACCGATTGTTGAGACTTGAAAGAGAGTGTAGCGTGATGTTTAGAAAATCCTGAAAAGTCTTCTGTTGCCTATTTGAAGATTGTGTGTAATTCAGAATTGAATTCCAGCTGGTCACTAAGAAACCAATGTTACAAATGAAGCATACAACTGATTATTAATTTAAAAGTTTTTCATTTTCAGTATAAATTAATTTTTAATTTCTTTTGTATTCTTAACCCATTAGCGCCCCAAAAAATTTGGTGGAAGTTATCTTTGCCATATTTTATATTTTGGTTATGTATCACTAAGTAAAGTTGAAACAGTTGTCAGAATTTTAATTCATCATTGTATAACCAGATGGCGCTTTGTTCCCAAATGGTAACATTGGGCACAAATGATATATGTTCCCAAATGTTCATCAATAAGGATTTAAAGAATTTCAGCAATCAGGCAAAATCATTCAAACACATTTCGTTGCTAGAAGACAAAAAAGGCAAAATTTGAAAGTGATCATGCTGTGCAGTTTTCAGAGTATTCGTAAGTCAAGTTAGGCATTTGATTGTAAAGAGTGATATTCTTGTTCAATTTCTGATGCAACTGGCAAACAGCATTTTTGTATTCTATTTTCTGTATTGGGAACAATGTGATGATCCAATCTGTATTTGTGTCCTTCATCAAGAGGACGATGACCAGACCTTTTGCAGGTGTTCCAGATTTTTTGCATTCTATCAAACTGTGCATGATGCAGATAAATGACAGCTTGTTAAATTTTCTTTCTACTTCCACGTGCTCTCCCAGCTGTAACAAGTGTAGGCCTTTTGATTCCTTTTATAAGTAGTGGCCAACACCACCTTTTGGAACGAAACTTTAGTCGATAGGCTACCATAATGAATCCAATAAGCCAACACCTCCCAAGTGCCAATTGTAAGACTGAAAGACAGTCGGCTGTTGCACTTCAGCAACCAGTTTCTTTGCAAATGCCAACATTTCACCTTACCGACAGTGCCCAGTGATTCATACTGCAGGTCTACTTGGTGGCCACAGTTACATGATTGTCATGCCATCTCACTGCATCTACAGTGTACAATGCCATCACACTTGGTGCCAAATGAGGCATCGTCTTCGTGTGTTTTGCGTCTTAGAACAGGCAGTGCTTCAATTGATTTTCTCTGACAGTTCCAGTGGCTTTGACAGTCAGAAACTGCAAGGCATGCAAGCAATTCATGGGCTGTAATAAAAAAATTAGCAGCAAACACTTCATGATGTTTCGGATTGAGAGCAATGGAGTGCAGTGTGATGATGAACTGGAACCCAAGACCATGCTTTGCAGCAGCATCATTGTTATTATTTCATGTGGTAATGACGAAGGTGACAGATAATTACTCATCATCGGCTACATCTTTATCAGAAACAACACCAAACAATGATCATGGAAGGATAGCTACTTCAACTCTCTTATAATCAGACAAGGCTAAATTGGCAGCCTCCTGCAATGTTTGGCACTACATCACTTCCATCACTGTTATCTGCCTCACTATCTGGATTTGGCATCAACATTTTCAATGCTTCTGATGATGAAAACTTATGCTTTACAGCCTGCCATAGAAAAGTGAACAAAAAATTGCGAAACTTTTACCTAGACAAGTAAAAAAGATATCTGTTCCCAAATGGGAACAGACACTGTTTGTGCCCAATGTTCGCATTTGGGAACACTTGCACAAAAGTTTCCCAGAAAATAAAGTGGCATTAAAAATAATTCTTATAAGCATATAATCAGTTAGAAACATCACTAATAACAATATTTTGAATGAAATTTAGAATAAAAATTTTAATACTTTTGTTGACGACATCTTTGATGACTTGAGCCCGAAAAAGTAAAATTCACGTACTTTGACAAGCGCATAAAACAGGAAATAGTTATCCAGCAAAAGGAAACAGCACATTCTCATTTCAATATGTAAGTAGATTTAGAGAACATTGCTTGTATTAAAAAACATGAAATAATAAAAGCATAGTGCACCTATTTAGCGTTGTTCCCAAATGGGATCATTGGGCGTTAATGGGTTAATACACTGTCTAATTTTTGCAATAGTCAGAAGTATAAAATAAGGTCTGTTACGAATCCAATGCAGTTTCTGTTCAATGGTGAGTAGATAATTTTGGGTGTATTCTGTGAATATTATTTTAAGTATTCAGAGTCAAATGAAGCATTTGATTGTAAATTTGTGACGAGTATCAATTTCTGTAGACTGTTTTCTTAGTTTTTGTATTGTATTTACATGTATAAAGAATTATGCCCGACATTTTCAAGTCCGTTATAACAAGATTATAGACTTAATGTATGGATTCTTTTGCAAGCATTAGTGTCTTGTTCGGATAAATATATCTTATTAAGGTTATTTTCACATGAAGGGAATCCATCGTATGTGTATATACAGTGTATTGTATTATGTATATGTTACAGGCAATGTGTGTAATCAGTCATTTCATGAAATGACTAAAAGTTTCAGTCATTTCATGAAATGCCCCATGGTCAGTGGTTTCATGAAATGACTGAAAACCAGTCATTTCGTGCAATGACTAACTTTTCCAATGATTTATTTCACACATTGCCTGATCCGCTTAATTGCATAAAGCCGTTGAACACTGACCGCTATTCACGCTAATATAATCCCATAAGACAACACAATAAATATTTAAATCAATATAACATTATAATATTGCATAAAGCCATGTTAAAATGTGATAGAAGAACGAGAAATGAGACAAGTTTAGTGAAATGTTCGTGTTATTCCAAAATAACACGGACATTTAAGGGGTTTATTTGGACAAGTAATGGAGCCGTGACATCTACTGTTGCACGCAAATTTGCGATTTCCTCATCTGTCTTTGTTAATCATTGACAGATTCATTAAATTCATTGTTTGGCACTCCTATTCACTGTCAATAATTGTTAACACCTCTTCTTCTTTCTGACATGGCAGCGAGACCTGTGCTATGACCAATCGACACTGGCACTCAAAGAGAGCCTGTGATACTAAAAGTCAGTCATTCAAATTCAAATATGCAGACAAGACTCGATTTCCAGTTCTTTATGACCAATGGAGCAGACGTCATTTAACTGTTTTTCAGGGGCAAGACACTTTCGACCTGTCAAGTTTGTAAAAAGTTGGCGATTTTTTTTGCTTGTTTTGCTTGAGAAGTTTGTTTGTTGACAGCTAGTTTGGCCCATTAGTTACTGGCAGATTCCAGATTCGACATCAAGCCCTCCTTTACAACTTTACTGGTTGATGACTTTTTGCTTTTCAGAAATAACGACAAACATTGGGGGAAAAAATGTTTTCCCTAAAAATCACTTAACTATCAATCGTTCTGAACTTCCAAATGACGTCCCACCATCATGCAGACTGGTAAGTTAACAGAGAGCCGATGTCAAACGCCAGGCATTCAAATTCAAATATGCTAGACAAGACTCGATCCTCTGAAACTGGACTCCGGCCAATAGGTAAAGCGTCAGGGCAGACGGTTAACAGATTTGACGTCTATAGAAATGTGGTTCTTAAGCGGGATTGGTGCTGTTGTTGCTGCTGCTACGAATACAGCTGGTACTTGCAAATAAAGATGAAAATGTCCGTGTTATTTTGGAATCCGGTGCCGACATCGTTCACTAAACTTGTCTCATTTGGTCGTTCTTCGTATCTTTTAACATGGCTTTATGTCTGCTATTATAATGTTATATTGATTTAAATATTTATTGTGTTGTCTTATGGGATTATATTAGCGGATCAGAACATTTCAACGGCTTTGTTCGTTTTGCCAAGGCAGTGAAGAAATAAATTTGGAAAACCAGGCTGGCACGAAATGACTGGTTTTTTTCAGTCATTTCATGAAACCACTGGGACCAGGGTTATTTCACGAAATGATTGAAAATTGGGGGGTCATTTGTGAAAAAGTGATTACAACATTGCCAAAAACATAAAACAGTATTTCAATAGATATGAATGTTCTAACTAAACAGCCACAAATCATGTGACAAATGACACGGTGGATTGTAACAACTGGTGTTGGGGTGTCGGTCTCAAATTCAGGGTGTTGGGGTGTTGGGGGAGGGGTGTTTGGGGTGTTTCAAAATATCAAGTTTCGATAAGTCCAGTGGCAGTTCAGATTCTAACAGTTGGGGGGATGTTAGGGGTGTAAAATATCACTGCATGGGACATGGGTTAGGTCTCAGAAATGGTCAAGATTTCCGGAGGGGGTTGGTTTTGAGTTTTAACTGTGGTTTAAGAAAGTGCAGTGTATTGAAAAACGTTATCGGGTCTAGTAACCCTGTTGACATTCGTGGGTTGGGACCGTTGGTTGGTCTGACAAGCAAAAAAGGGTCATTTTTTAAACCGGTACATTTTTTCAGCCATGTCTGCACTGGCAAAGTCGCGTTAAAAATTAAAAATGCATAGAAACTCATTAAGATTTTGTTTTCGGCAGCCAATGGGGGTTTTAACCTCCAACCCTTCCTTGGCTACGCCACTGATTAGTTTACGCATGCTGCCAGTGAGAAGTTTATTTGTCGAAGCCGTGGGCCCATCTATATTGGTATAATTAGTATAAAAATGAATAACAACGTTAAAGAATCCATTCAGAAATGTCAGTTCAACCAGATGGGGTTCAAAGATCACAGGGGCTTAACTATCTATCGTTCTGAACTAATCACACGCACCATGCGCAAGCAATAAAAACGAAACGATGTCAAAGAACGGGAGTTATTAGCCCATCCTCTGAAACTCCCTCCGGCGGCTAGGTAAAGCGTCAGGCAGACGGTTAACGTTGACGTCGGACGAAACTGGTTCTTCGACGGGATTATTATTATTATTATTATTATTATTATTATTATTATTATTATTATTAAGATTTGAGATTAGCGTCCGGTGCCGACATCGTTCGTAAGTGTTTCGTTTGGTTTCGTCGTATCTAGGGACAGTTTCTGCGACGATCGTATAGGTTCGAAAACTTTCAGCTCTGATGTTTCTCAGGTAGAGCTCGGACTCCAATTGATTGTCGTCGACCGACTAAAATTGACACAATCCAGAAACGGTCACTTAACATGGGTCAGGGTTATTTTAGGATTGTCAAAATAATAGTAGACTTGGAAAAAGTCACAACCAAAAAATAAAAAACTGTATCATCGTATCCAAAAACCCGAGTGAAAAGTCTTGAAGAGGGTGAATAGGCCAGTCATCCCAGATTGAAGGGGATGTTGAGAAGGTCGGGTCAGGTACGCCGTGAGAAATTCCGGGGATGGGGTGTATAGGCTGCGTTACCACCACAACGTCCTAGTTCAGTGTTCTTGCTGACAAAATTGTTCAAAAGTTTGAAGGAGACTGCACAGAGCACAGACAATTATCATTTTAACACTGCACATTTTAAACCAATCAATGCGCAGTTTGTGTATCACTGTGGGTTAAAAACGGCCGTAACCCTGTTGCTTTCGTGGGCAGGACGTCATTGGTCTGAATCGGGACGGTTGGTTTTAAAAGTGGAACTGAAGAAATAATGTATTAATAAATTATTATTAAATATTATTATTATTATTATTATATTATTATTATTATTAAAATTATTATTATTATTATTATTATTATTATTATTAAAAATTAATTTGAGATTAGCCAAAATTACCAGTGATGAGTCACTTAACTAATTTCGTTCGAACTCCTACGCTGTTCTCTTTGCGACGAATCAAGCAGTTTAACTTTTTAACTAACTTTTCACTGATGTTTCTAACAGGTAAGAGCTCAGTTTAACTTTTACCTTTAATTTTCGTTTGACCTGAGCTAAAACTATGTTACAATCCAGAAACGGTCATTTAGTCGTTTAGAGTCAAAATAATAGTAAACTACTGAAACATGTAAAAATAGGAGCCTTCCATCGTGATGAAGTTAGGCAACGTTACAACGTCCTTTCATGTTCTTGAGAATAAAATTGCAAAAACACAGAAGGAGACTCACAGTTTTCATCTGACATAGAATCTTTTAAACTGCACATTTTAAACCAATCAAAAGTTAGTTTGTAAAAAAATCATGCGCGTTAAAAACGGCCGTGCCCTGGTTAAAAGCAGGACGTCATTTGGGGCAGGGGATCGTGGTCCCCCCCAAGGAACTGAAGAAATAATGTATTAATAAATAAGTGTGAAATGTGCAAAAATTCGCCAAAAATTGCCCAAAATTTGCAAAAAATGTAAAAAAAAAGTTAACTAATTTTTGTTAACTTTTGCCCAAAGTTTGAAAATTACAAAAATTTGCCAAACATTGCACAAAAATTGGCCAAACAATTATCTCGCCCCAAAAAGTGTGAAATGATGCTAGTGGATAAAAAAGTCTTAACGAACAAAAAACGTCGTGTCAATCTCTATAGCGTTTCGAACTTCTTTCGTTCATTCTCACATTCTCATACTGTCCACCATGCATGCACAAAAACTGCTCAACGCTTTTGCCCAAATTCCACGAGACCGGTCCCATCCAGAATAAATAGGCGGACTGTGCCCCCGCCTCCCGTGGCTACGCCAATGCAGTGGCGAGGCCAGGATTTTCTGAACGGGGAGGGATCTTGAGAAGGAGGTTCAGGTCCGCCGAGAGAAATTCCGGGGGCCCCTGTTGTGGGTGTGATGACATCATGATGACGTGTTATTTGCTTTGTCAGTCTTTTCGAAGAGTGTTAATAATATACATAGTATTCCATGTGTCTCGGCGAGCCTGAGGGGGTTACGAACTTACGACCATTGAGATAGATAGATAGATAGATAGATAGATAGAGAGAGAGAGAGAGAGAGAGAGAGAGAGAGAGAGAGAGAGAGAGAGAGAGAGAGAGAGAGAGAGAGAGAGAGAGAGAGGCTTCATGTCTGGTAGCCATTAGAGCACACTCAGCACAGAATAATAATATGCGATAAAAAACGTTTTTGAACGGTCAACCAACGGGGGTTAACTCCCAATTCTCTGGCAACGCCACTGCGCCAATGGATGGAGAGTCCCGCACCCCCAATAGCTGCGCCAATCCCGAGAGACTCGCCCGGACTAATGTCCAGAATTCCGTGTTGTCCGAATCGCGTCCATCTTGGACCGTTCTTTTGTTGGCGTCGTCGACGATCCAGTAAAGGGCGAAGACATCCGGTCTCGACTGGATCCGACAGCGAAGGACGGCCTGTCCGTCGCCGAGCGTCGCCGATCCGTGACCGCAGCTGATGAGCGGACTATCTGCCGCCGAAAAAGAAGAGAAAAAACCCATCGCATTTTACAAAGATATGTCCGAAACTGAACACAGAACATTAGTGTAGCCACGGACGGGGATGGGGGCACGGGGTCCCGGCTCCTATTCTGGCCGGCATCGGTCGAGATGCCTGGATAAAACACTGCTACCGTTACTCACAGAAGACGGTCGACTTGGCTGGAGAGGAAGAAACGTAGTTCAACGCAACAATTTGTACCAGTGCCGAATTCGGAGGGGGATTTCGAGGTTTGGGGCAGTGGTAGTTCCAGGATTTCTTGGTGGGGGATGAAATAAATTCACAGGAAGTTGGTGGGGGGATGAAAAGAGGAGGGAAAAATCAATAAACATTGCCGAAAAAACCTGACAAAAGAAAAACTTTCCCCTAATTTTATTATACTTTTACCGAAAATAGGTTGACAAGCAAAAAAGGTCATCCGCAGTTTTTCCCCGTAGTTTTACTAGACTTTTGCCCAAAAAATAGGTTTCTCAAGCCAAAAAAGTCCGGAAGTCCAGCGGGGGTGTATCCCCACTCACCCCCCCCCCCACGTGGATCCGCCACTGTTTGGGGGATCTCCCCACACAACAGGCCTGGATAGAACACTGTTCTCGGTACTCACAGAAGACGGTGATTTTCGACTGGGCGATGGTCGGTGGTAGACCGCTGACGATAACGACGCATGCCAGGGACTGTCCGTCGTCCGATGGACCGGCGTACAGGCTGACGGTCTCGAATACGGTGACGCTGTCGACGACCAGCAGGCCTCGTCGTCCGGTCACCGTCCTGTTGACGATGCGGACAAACTGGTCCGTCACGTCTTTACGTCCGAGGCGGATGGACACGACCGGAGCCGGGTGACCGCCGTAGACCACGCAGCGCACGTGACCGGGAAGGTGCTCAGTCAGCCGCAGTAGCTGCTGCTGTTGTTGCTGTGAGGTGTCTTCGCTTCCGTTTCCGCTTTCACTGGAAGTTACGATCGTTCGTCGAACAGGAACTGGAATCAACGCAAATTCGCAAGTTTGCACGTTGAGGCAATGTAGTTATTAATTCGACTGACTAATATGGAAGAAATATTACTGGCATGTTGTTGCGATTCGTCGTCATCGTCGTCGTCGTCATCATCATCAGCAGCAGCATTATCACGTTCTCTGTCCTGAGACAGTTTCAGGGCTCCATAGTTTCCATTCATTTCTGTGCGTTGCCTTTTCTTTGACTTCTGCATAAGTTTTGTGAGACGGTGCATTATTCTAATGGACAGAGACTATACAAGTTAACTTTCATGGACAAGTTTCAATCAGCAATTCTCTGTTTCTCTCTGTCTCTGTCTGCCTGTCTCTCTGTCTGTTTGTCTGTCTGTCTCTGTCTCTTTCTGTGTCTCTGTGTCTGTCTGTCTATCTGTCTGTCTGTCTGTATGTCTCTGTCTGTCTGTCTGTCTGTCTGTCTGTCTGTCTGTCTGTCTGTCTGTCTGTCGTGTCTGTCAAATGGCCACAGTTGTCTGATTTTCTCTTCTCTATTCTCTCTCTAGGTGGCTCTCATCATTGAAATGTTGTTATATCAATGATATATATATATATTATCCTGCACTGTAGCATATATATATATAGTATATATATAGTGTATTTAACCAAATTTTACTTCTTACTTATACAGCCTATACCATCCATTTTGTTTATTTTTCGTTTAGAAATTCATCCAGTCTCTTAAATATTTAAGCAAAAGCCGCATCGCTGTATACGGATTCCCGTCTTCGCTTCTGCAGTGCCTTTCGTCTGAGCATTGATCTTCAGCAACCAATCTAAAAGTCCTTGGACGGCAGCACATTGATGGAGCGTATGCCCTTAATGCAGCCATAATGGAAGGCGTCATTAGGGGGCGTCTTAGCGAGGAACGCAACGAGGTGCCAATGACAGGGCACAGGGCACTGCCTGCGAAACCGTTAATATTCTCCGACACTTGTCGGACGGTGGCTCGAACAGAAGGTCTACGACTAAACCGATCGGCTGCAATCATGTCAAAGCCTGTTATAGGACTATCAGCTGGAAACTAGCGTAGTTACTTTAGCCCAGAGATGTCCAGACGACATAGCGCAGGAAAGCTTCTACTGTACCATGCAAAACCCAATTATTGTTATCAATGGCGTAGACACGGGGACCGCCCCTTAATCAGGCTGAGATCGGTAGTGGCATTTGCATAAAACCATTGAGAATTTTTTGGGAGGGGGCGAAAAGGGTATGGTCGAATAGAATACGTGAATGTGTGAAGAACTGCTTTATGATGATATTTTTTGACTCGTCAAACATTTTTGCCCAAAAATATCGATTTTCACACTGCCACACAATCCGGAATCTGGGCAGAGCAAAACGAAAAGATACTTGGAATCAATTCAGAAACGAAAACAATATATATATATATATATATATATATATATATATATATATATATATATATATATATATATATAGGCCTATATATAATTCTTCATAATGTATTATGTCTTTAAAATTCTCGGTTTAATGATCGGTTCCTTATCAATGCGCGTCATGTACTGCGTCGTTAGCTGTCATCCATTTCAACGTACAGTTCTAACTGTCAAACGCTGGTCGCCGGCGAATTAGCATCGGTCATCCCAACGACAGCTGACGACGCATGACAAAGAATAGGTAGCGGCCACAATGCACATCCCCATATTAAAATCACAGCACCATGCCAACTAATAGGCGTCATTCGTATGAAAGGAGGAAAAAGGTATAATGATACTAGTGTATATGGAAGGAGCAGATAGATAGAGAGAGAGAGAGAGAGAGAGAGAGAGAGAGAGAGAGAGAGAGAGAAAACTATCGGCATGGAGTGGAATGGGTTGTATGAGAGGAAGGATAGAAAGGAACCGACATATATTTATATATTCTTTGGCCCATAGGCGGCGAAAATGGGGTGTGTAGTGAAAGGGCGTCTGAGACAGTGGTCCCCTGTTGAGAATACTATATATATACTGGTTTATAAAAATTTACCCAAAAATATTTTAAAATTGCAAAGCCAAGGTGTCAAAAATTGCCAAAATTGCAAAAAAAATTGCTAAAATTTGCAAAAAATTGCTGGAAACCCCACAAATAAAATTGCACAAATTGCCTAAAATTTGCCTGAAATTTGGCAAAAATTTTCGCCCCAAGAAAAGTGTGAAATGACGCTACTGTACTTAATACTACATACCTAACAACAAATGGTTGGCCCCCCATGATTAGAAGTTGCCACCCCAACGCCCCTTCCCCACTTGCCAATTGCTGAGCCGCCACTGTGTCGGGGGCGTCAGACACTCCTTTTAGGCATCCACAAGCTGCTGGAGCCCACATAATCGATGCAATTTTAGCATCTACAAGAGCTTCATCAAATTTGGTTGTTAGCAACAAAGTCTGTGAAGCGATATATTAAGTCGACCAGCGTCTTAAGCCTATTGTATGGCAGGTTCTATAGACAACAAAAAGCCATTTGTAATTAATTTCGCGGCGTCACATAACCAAACGAAGGCCTATTGCACAGTGGGTGTATATATCTGTAAAATTTCAGCAAATTAGAGAAATTATCTGACGGAACCCACATTTTTGTTTGTCCCCATCTTCATTGCTTCAAGTTCTTTTGAGAATGATTAATATTGGCCGTCTCAATTTTGGCTTAACAGCGCTCGAAATGGGACACCTTCTAACCATTTCATGCTGCACACTAGCGCCAGCGACTGTATAGGCCTAAGAACGAGAGAAATAACAAAATTGAAAGTCCTGCCGAATATCTTATGGAATGGTTAGTAAGTCGGTAGAGGGAATTTGCAGTGACACAGCCAATGGAAGACCTATTGAACAGTGGGTGTATTGATTTATAACGATTTCAATGAATTGAAGCTATCTGGCCCATTGCATGACAATAGTTATGCGCAGATCCCACGAACATACCAGGCAATAATAAGGGGTCGGCCTCCCGTATCAACCGCCTCCCCGTGGCTACAGATGCAGCCACAAGAAGAACACAAGAGTTCTACAACGTGTTGCCGCTACAGACCTCTTATGTGTAGAGTGTAGACGACGGATGCGAGTAGAGTGTTGTGTGGACCGTAGATAGCGCACGTATAGTTCGCACTGTCTTCACGACTCGCATCTGAAAGAGAAAAAAACAAGCGACAGACAGCTAATGCTCTTCGGAGCTTCCGTACTTTCACAGAAGCATCAACAATTGCTCCAAACTATTTGCGGTTACAGCGCGTACACGTAATGTAATTTCGACGATTCTTCTTGCTTTGAATCTGAATTAATTGGGGGTGGGGGGAGTGCCACAAGAAGACAAGTCAGTGCTGAATGAGTTGAGGACTTTTCTCGAGAAGTCACAAAGCTGGTCAACAAAAAAAGAAGAAAAACGTTGTCATGGGAAGAAAATTCCCCATTACGACAATCAGATATATCTCTGTAGAAACCGTTTCCCGTGACCATTAGCACAAGTATAACTAAGAGCACAATATCCAAACAAGCACGTATATCCACGCATATTCACCCATATAATAACTGTTTCGTAATTTCTTGGGTGCCACGTGACCCTACGGAGCTATATATAGCTGAAAATATAATCTATAATATTAAGATCCTTATCTGTATGTCTCTCTGTCTGTTACCTTCAAGCGTTCTGATTGGTTGACTATTGGTAGACGGTTTCTTACGTCGCGATGCGTTGGTGGACGATGTTCGAAGGCGACGTTGCTACAATTGTTCGTAGAATCGTAGTTTAACACGGTTTAGTCGAGTCATTGCAGCGTCAGAGGGGTGGGCGTGCGACGACGTTGCTATTGGTAACAATTGTTCGTTTTGAGGAAGTTGCGCAATTTTAACGTACATTTTAACGTACACAAAAATACGTGTACAGCGTCACAGTTGCGTGATTTTAACGTACATAGGCCTAATTATTACGTGGCGCAGAAGGTGGCGATATTGAAATGTTGTTCAGCATATTTATGATTGGGAAGGTAGCCTATAGGTATTGGATTAGTATTATGACGTTCGAACGTTGACGTTCGTACGTTAGAGTAAGAGGAGATGACTTGCTTTTTCTGATGTCTAATAATAGGTCTTATTTACTGTATAAGATTATTTTCCAATCTCTTTTGCTCGTGTTGTTTCAAGTCCTTTATATAGACACCTTGACGATTTCCTTAACGTTTTCACGAGCGCTTCTGATATCGATGAAACTGAGATCAAAGAAGAAGCTATCTTGTCTTCGAAGACCGATCAGGAATTAAGCATTACAAGAACGGCAGTTATAGGGTCTACACTATAATGGAAACACGCACAGTGTGATATTTATAGGTGAAAACTCATGATCACTGTTTAGCGACCTCTCTCCAACTTGTCCACTCTATATATAGCAAGATGGGAGGTGACTAATTTAAGGAACCTCTTTTGCATAATGAGACAATTAAAATTCTCACCCACAGGTCTGATTCTTCCCGCCCCCACTCTGGTGTGACTCTCAGAAGCCACCGTGGGTTCAACGTTTCCAAGCGTTCTAGCCTATTACTCTTCAGCGCCAAAGGGAACTCCGCCAGATTTTTGCAAATGCGATTATCATAAAGCAAGTCCTGAGTCGTTATACATGTAAGCTGCATGGAGTTAACTTATACCAAGGAACGCCCCAATGCGAAGACAAAATTCTGAACGTCTCTGTTGTTCAGGTGGCCTTTAAATCGATCAGTAGGTCTATTCAATTGCCAATTGCAAATCTTTCCATCTAGTAAGGCGCATGTTCATTGTTAAAAAGGCCTGTTGTAAACATCGTGAAAATATCTTGGGCTGGTAAAACGCAGATTGAGAGAGAGAGAGAGAGAGAGAGAGAGAGAGAGAGAACGCAACAACATTTCAATTGATAAATTTTTATCGCTTATTGGGGTGAGGACAAACCGGAATAAGCAGGCTTGCAGCCCAAGAAAACTTCACTGCACTCAATCTGAAAGGCTTGAAAACCTATTTGCTTTCAATTCACAGTTATCATAGAGGAAGCGTCTCTCCAGAGGCGCAGCCAGGGCTCCGGAATAGGGGGAGGGTACAGCAACATTTTTGGGTTAAAAAATCTCCGACGAGCAAAAAAAGAGCTCTTCGCCCATTCACGTATTCTCTTCGCTCATGCTACCTCACCCCTCAATTTCTCACCGGGACTGCGCCTCTAACTTGTGCCAATAATGGTCCGTGTATTGTATTGTATTCCCACATCCCAATATTACGTCTAGATTCAGAAAAAATATTTAAAATTGTTTTTTGAGAAAGACACATGTCAGCCTATTTTATGATTTATTAATAATTACCTGGATTTATATTTGTTCCCACTTGAAATCTCGCGCCCCCGTGAATTTAGCGCCCGGGGCGACCGCCCTTTGCCCCCTCCCCAATGGCCGCGCCAATTCGTCTATCGGGGCTACACAAATGCCCTGTTAGGGACCATCCATAAATGACGTCATCTTGCTATCAGTTTTATTGCCCTCCTTCGTCACACGTCGTCACAAATGTTTGAACCATCCCCCCCGAAGTACGCTACGTCATTTGTGGATGGTCCCTTCTTATGTCGCAAGTATCCTCTTGTCAATCCTACTGAAAATGCTTAGCGTCATCAGATGTCTCGGTCCTTCGGGACTGTAGGAGACGTGGAAGCGTTTCTCGGACGCGAACGGTTCCATGAGATTGCCCATCATGTTCATCTGGAGGTCGTCGGCCAGTTGCGACTTTCGCCAGAGGACCGGATTGTCGAAGAGATTGAAGACCTCCTGTTCACCGGTGAAGAATTCGCAGGTCAGGCTGATTGCGTCTCCCGAATCGACGATTAGCTCTTCGCCGATCGATAATATCTGAAGAAGTGATCCTTCAACGAGAAAGTGAATTACAACGAGTCAGTTTCATGTCTCAAAGACCGTCGTTATTCTATGTAATTTATGAAGCCGGGGTGGGGGTGGGGGTAAGGGGTGGGGTTCCCTGAGCTTGTGTTATGGACGCACATGATATCTGGTCTTCTCTTTTGCTCCTTTCCTCTAGGACTGTGGGATCTAGTAGGCATGACCAAAATTGTAAGCGGTAGTGAGCTAAGTGGATATTTTTTTATTTTATTTGAAAATATTACGACTATATCATTATCATCACCATCCTCCTCCTCCTCCTCCTTCTACTCCCCCTCCTCCTCATCATCATCATCATCATCATCATGGTTATAAAAGAATTGTAATAGAAGCGATATATAGTCATTAGTGTTCCAAGAACCAAGAACTCCTTGCGGGGTTTGGTGTCGGTTTCTCTAATTCGAAACCCTGGCTACGCCATTGTAATATTTTATTTGATTATGAAAACGTAAACGAGTTGAACCTTTAACATTGCGTTCATACAGCAGAATGCGTCCAACCGGTTAATTGTCTTGTTTCAGACGTGCCTATTGCTAAGCTTACGGCACTTTATACTGAAATGTGTTTTAACATCGAGCAAAAGCGGGTTTTTTTGTAGATGACAGAGTATTTTCTGTTGCGATTTCGTAATTGTCTTGTTTTCCTTTTCTTCCTCATGATTGTAATCACGATTGTTCGGCGCAAACGATCAAGAGTTATTGAACACTAAAAATCCATGTGTAGGTCTAATAAAAACAGCTTATGATAGGAGAAACGTATATAAAGTATATATATAATACTCTATATCTGATATCATTTCCATTTGCCAGTTATCGATACAGTTGCCTTTATAGTGACGGAGTAGTCTCACTCTAGCCAAAATATCAGTGCTTTTTTCTAGGAAAAAAGGCGTGGGAACGCATTTTCGGAGCCGTTGAGAGAAATTCCCACGGGCCTTAAGAAGTTTCAAAAATTTTTAGATTTATAAAGATTTTTAGTAACTCATCAAGTGTAAAAAATGGTGATGACCGTTTTTTGCCTGTCAAATTTGATCAGGTGTAACTGAAACGCATTGTTGCATCATATCATAGGCTACCCCTAATTTCTCAACGGTCTTGCGCAAATCCCACGACCGATCCCGGCCAGAAGAGGGGGGAGTTGGGCCACCGTGTGACCTGTGTCTCCCCTTGGTTACGCTTATGGTCTAAATACCTAAATTTAAATTAGGACACGCAACTGTTGAGAGAAGGATAGGATATATATATATATATATATATATATATATATATATATATAGAGAGATAGAGAGAGAGAGAGAGAGAGAGAGAGAGAGAGAGAGAGAGAGAGAGAGAGAGAGAGAGAGAGGTATCCTTAGTGCCTCGATACATTTTTAAAATTTAGACAGAATGCCTGTTTTTAATTTATTTAATTAAATTTATTGGTTTCCTCGTTTTTATTGCACGACTTTCAGTTTTAGATCTATAAAATCACCCCAAAACTGCGAAGACCATGTCTCTGAAAGAGAAGCAAAAGAAAAGACACAACGACGCTAACTTTGAACCAGAGATAAAGGCTCTATTTATCCACGTATCTACATAAATGAATCAGCAACTATAGAACCAGAAGCGATACAGTTCAGTGTATTTAAATTTTTAAAACTCATACTATATACACGACGCATATAGGCCTACACTGCGTCCGGAAAAAATGGAACCGATAAAAACATATCACCATAACTCCAGCGAATCTGCACCGATTTAGACAAAATTTTAGACACATAAACAGACATCTATTTGTGACATTAGCGCAGAATTTCATTAGAATCCTCTTATTTGTTTGAGCAGTTTGCAACTTTTGCGGTCAGCTGTATGTATAATCACAGATTACAGTTTCTACCTATTTATTGGCTGACGTTATTTAGTGTGTTGACAAACAAAATGTTTTCAAATGAGGATAATATTCAATTAGATTTTATATTAGCATTGAAATGAGGTGTGAAATAAAAATTTATAAATAATAATTATTTATAAATTTTAAATAAATATTATTAACATTGATTTTCACAATAATTATCAAAGAGTTCCTTTTTCCGGACACAGCGTATGGATATACAGTACACTGTACACGTAGCTATGACAACCTTATACAAAGGGTGAATTGATTGAAAAGCCGTATAAAACAGCTTGAAAGAGCGCACGACGACATTAGAAAGGTTGACGCATCAAAGCAAACGGCATCCATTAGATTACGGATTATATACACTTTTGCGGACACTGTCTAATGTCAGACCTGACACTTTTCTCACACGTTTGGATGCAGCTAATGTCGAATTTTTAACAGTAAATTAACCACGCAGTCTTCTCGAGGAGAAACAGCATGATTTTTTTAAAATAGAAAATTAAAATAGAAACATGCTGTTGTAATGGTTTGGTGGCAGTTCTTTCTAATCATAACCTTTGTTGAACTGTAACGATGCGACAATGAAGCACATCGCTGCCCAGTGACAGAAGTACGTCACAACTGATTCTCCGATCATCGTTGTCGCTACCAAAGTCTCTAAAATCGCATCAAAAAATAAATAAAAGTTCACTCTTTTATGAAAAATCTTCTCTTCACTTAAGGTAATTGGTGTAGCCACGGGCGAGGGGCGGTTGGGGGCAGAGGCGTCGTGCAATGGTGGCTAGGGGAGTCAACAGACTCCTCACTTTTTGAGAAACAGAAATGATTGATTATTGTGATGCAAATATAATATGTAGTAAAAGTATACAACTTAGTAAAGTTAGTTAATCTTGACATGATGACATCTTGTTAGTTAAGGAATTTACGCTGGCTATAGGCTATGGGTACATTTATTTGGTCTTTTTATAGACTGATTTAGCCTCCCCTTATTTTTTCGATGCACTACGCCCCTGGTTGGGGGGAGGAGGTGGGATGCATGGGGCATACGGCTGAGAGTTAAGGCCCCACTTGTCGAGGCCGAACCCAGGGGTGTCGATAATAATTTTCGGTCTACAGTCTGAACTTTAGACTGCCTGTCCTCTCCATGCACTGGAAGACAAAATAGTTGGGATAATGTGTGGAATTCCTCGCTGTTTTGGAAAATCGGCCGCTAATCAGCAATTTACATAGAGCGTTCGGCACCTCTGAATATCTTATACGAAGGCGCTATATAAATTCGTTGCAGTATATCACATTTGTGAAAATGCCGATAATCGCATTGTCTCTATGGTTCTAAATTATTTATCAGAAAACGTATTTAAATATTTACTATTTTGACTAAGGGCCAATATTTTTTTACAAAGCTGCGACACGATATTAAATATATGACCAGTATAATATTACTGTTATTGACAACAGGGATATTTTTACACCCCCTAACGCCCGCCAATTTCGGACCGACACACCACCCCCATTTCAGCTATGCGATTACCTTTTTTGCTTGTCAGACTTTTTGGCAGAGGACCATCCAGAATTTACCGACATCCACAAATTGATAATCCTAGAAATAACCCTGATTGACAAATTCTATCCGCAGCCTCATACACTGTCAAAGAATGAAACCTGAATTCTCATTTCTCATAATCCCTGCATTTGTCTCCTCATGTCTTCAGATCTAAGCTTAAATCGTTCCATTTTCTTAAATCATTACCTCCATAGCTATAACAACCTAGCCTCACTACCCTCTGGATATACTGACCATTGCCTGGCTGATCATTCACCATTCCCATAGCTATTTTAAGAAAGGATAAGTGCCTAAGAATAAGCAGCTATTGTACTATTTGTAAGCAAGTAAGTACGTAAAATCTCGTGGGTTTACAGTATATAGCGCCTTGGAAAGTAATACAACATCATAAGCATCAAAGATTTTGCATACAGCTAGTGGCGTAGCGAGGCAAAATGCCGCCCGGGGCGAAAAAAATTGAATTGTCGCCTTTTCGTTAAATTCTTGACAGGCTAAAAAATTGCCGCCTTTTCGTTAAATTCTTGACAAGCAAAAAAACCTTATCGCTACTTCCTAAAAAAATTTTTCATATGCAAAAAAGGGTTTTCTCGAAAATGCCGCTCCTAGAGCGAGTACCGCCTGGGGCGGTTCGCCCTCACCGCTCCCCTGTTGCTACGCCATGCACTGCATACAGCTTGCTGTATTATTAATCAATCCAAATTATCTAAAGTGCTCTTGTTCGGACAAGTGGCTTCAGCAGCATATAACATATAAAAGCAATGCGCTAAACTTCGGTTAGGTCCAACGTACTCTAACATGGCACAGTTTGAAGTCTTTTGAATGTTACGCTAATCGTATTTGACTGTCTAATCTTTCTTTCTGCTTCGAAAGGAGATCGGTTCGTTACAATCTACCAGAGATTCGTCGTAAGACTGGCTGTTTCTGTCAATAAGACTTTTATGGCGTCCAAGTTGGCAATCATCAGCGAGAAGTCAATCTGAATTATTTCTCAGACACGAAATCAAACCTAAAGTTCAGAGCTAACGTCCATTCGTAGATCTTTAAACGTATCAAAGTCTTCAGTCTCCGCGAATTTACCGTTAAGTCCTAAGTTTACTGTCGCTTTCCTCAGTAAGAGATTTGACATTTAAGTGGCAAAAATGACACCGCAAATACGTACTGTATATATTGTTATACGTATTTTAAAAATCCTCCTTTAAAAGTACTGATTAATGTACAGTGTACCAAGGTTAATGCATTTGATTTTCTCTTTTCGTCACGTTTGAAGATATTTTTAAATGGTGACATTTCATAGTAGCCTCGGTCAAAGAGATGGTCAGAATTAATTTGTTAAAATATGCTTCAATGGACGACCTTGCAGACAGTGAAAATGAGGGAGTAGAATCGAATTTTTAAACGTGGGGCACACACGTAGGGGAGCACTTTGTAGAACGTTTTGGACGCTCGCTTGTCGATTGAATGCCATAGCTGGTGTTGCGCAATTTTCACTATCTTCTATCTAGATTTCTAATGTATGTGCATAACGCTATTCTTATTGGACGAGGCGCTGCTGTCATTTTATAATCGTTGCTAGGCAGCGTAATTTCAGAATGGGCAGAGCTTGATGGCGAGGCGACGTCAATTTTTCTCTCATCATTTTTGACGGGCAAACAGCTAGTTAACAATTCTTTTATTAATTTCGCATTTTACTCCCAAATTGAATCATCGCCACAAATATTCGCCAATCGGCGTCAGATTTAAACATACACCGTGCAGGGTTATTTCTAGGATTGTGAATTTGGGGTGTCAGTAAAATTGTGGGGGTTAGGGTTGGTGTCCGGGGGCTATTTTAGGGTACATACCATTGTTAGCCATTGTTAGATTAGAAAATGGGGGGGTGTCGACCTCTAAATAGGGGTGTTGTGGGCGTTAGGGGGTGTAAAAATATCCTTGACACCGTGGGTCACGAACTATGTCAACTGCTATCACAAAACAATAACAGAATTAAAATGGGAAGAGATAGGCGCAGAAGAGGCAAAGTCCCGAGGCTACAAGATTGGTGTAATCCTGTTGTGGGGGCGTTAGGGGGTGTAAAAATATCTTGCCTTCTAGGTGGTGCTCAAGCATTGTGGTGATGTCCGCAATTGCTCACCTGAAAGAGAACTATTTTCTGGTCAACGAACGCTGATCAGCAAAATACACTGTCAGCGGTCGTATGAAAAAATGGTGTCCCTTGGGTCTCCTTATCATAGACTTTAGAACCTCATTCGACCGTCAATTCGGCAGCTATCAGCTAACAGTGGTTTTCACACAGGCTTACCTAGCCTCTTAAACCACTTAAAATCACGTTATTATTATAATAATCAGACTTTCAACAGATGTGTTATGCGTTCTAATAACAACTCCAATTCAGATCGTGTTCTATTAAAATGATAACACGCGATATTAGTCAAATTGTATCAGGAAGACCAAAAGGGCGTAATAGTCACTGTTTAGCATTCGTATTAAGAGAGAGAGAGAGAGAGAGAGAGAGAGAGAGAGAGAGAGAGAGAGAGAGATTAGCCAAATTACCGAACCCAGCTAGGCTCAAGTTACCTTGCCATGTAGAATAAATACAAGACCTCTAAACAATAACCCTGGAGTAATGTAAGACTTAAGGGATACGACTCGATAAGGTTCTTAAGTGAATTCTGGGAATAGGGACCCATAATGCAACTGGCTTCCGCAGCCAATCGTCGCCTAGCTCCCTCCCTCCCTTCCTCCCCTCCACTTTTCCCGTCTTCTTTATCGACGTAATTAGCGAGTTAAGATGGCGGATAAGTACGCGCAATTATCGCAAATCAATCTTCGATGATTTTGACGTCGGCGAATTATTTGGGGATTAATTTGCAGTCAGCCAAATCCGAACACCGATCAAACCCCGGCGTTCCGGTGGCGGTCGGCAGCTCTCCCCTCTGCCGACGGCGAAGCGGAGGGGGTAGGGAGAGACATAAAGAGAGAGGGAGGGAGAGACAGACAGACAGAGAGACAGAGAAACAGGCAAGCAGAGACAGACAGACCGACAAATAGACAAAAAAGAGATAGAGAGGCAGAGAGAAAAATAAATAGAGAGATACAGAGATAGAGACAAGGAGCAGAGGCCGAGAGACAGACGAACAGAGAGAAATATAGAGACAGAGACAGAAACAGGAAGAGAGAGAGAGAAAGAGAGAGAGAGAGAGACGAATGGCCGGTGGCCAAAAACGGCTGTGTTAGTGCGTTAACCGCGAGACGAAGAGAGCATTAAAGTTATGGCCAGAAAGTTTATCTTTTATTAATTTCAGATCAAATTAAGGACAAACTAATCATAACTACATCGAACGCTGCCAACGGTTTTGATAAATTAGACCAATCAACAACGCAGGCGGATATTGGAAGCGTTCATACATTTATGCTTAGCTCTCTCTCCTCTCCTCCCTCTCCCTCTCTCTCTCTCTCTTTCTTTCTTCCATCCATCCATCCATCCATCCATCCATCCATGCCATCTTACACGACGTCTCGCACGGCATTGTCTTCTTGGTCTTCGTAACCTGTAGACGGAATTGAGAGCGACAGTGCCACTAGACAGAGTCGCAGAAAGACCGCCGCAGTCGACGTGTCAGCGTCGGAAATGAAATCCAAGAAATCAACCGGAAGTCGTTGATGACGTCACGCAAACTGACAAAACCAGAGTCTATTTGACGTGAAACACGAAATACCTTTCGAGCCTCGTTCCTCCCTCCCTCCCCCTCTCTCTCCCTCCCTCCCTCCATCCCTTCCTCCGTCCGTCCATCCATCGTCGTGTCACGCACTCGATCGTAAACATACGTGACTCCAAGTATAGGCTACTATACGTCATGCTATATGTTGCCTACATCTGTCATGTGCATGACGGCGGTCACGAACAATCATCATGAGCGCTTGCACTAGAAGAGCAGTAGCGCCTTATTAACTGATTACGATGATAAGGAGGAGTTCGATAACTCAGAAGCTGAGAAAGTAATAATACTCGACGGGTACTTTAATTCGCCGGAGTCGTTAAGAGGCGAGGAGGTCAAAGAACAGGATGGTTGAATCCACTTGTGACAAATTATCTAGAAATCTAAATGCTCTCTTCTCTTTCTCTGTCCCTTAACTCTGTCTCTGAAATCTCTGTCTCTGTTGTCTTGTCCCTCTGTCTGTGTCTGTTTCTAACTCTGTTTGTGTATGTGTCTCTGTTGTTTGTCTTTGTCTTTGTCTTCCTGTCTTTCTTACTTTCTCTTTATTTCTCTCTCTCTCTATCTCTCTCTCTCTCTCTCTCTCTCTCTCTCTCTCTCTCTCTCTCTCTCTCTCTCTCTCTACGTCGACCAGCAGTTGAGACCAGAAGACTCCCTCTGGAGTAGAGGTGTGCACGGGGACTGACTGTTGTCCCCATCCCCTCCCGTCCCCGCAAAGCTTTTCTCCATCCCCACCCCGTCCCCATTGACTTAAAATCCATCCCCACCCCATCCCCTAATCTCTGTCCCCATCCCCATTCCCGTCCCCGCATGTCGGAACCCATCCCCGTCCCCGTATCCGCATTTTGGTCTCCGTCCCCGTCCGCGGTGTTTTATATCAACTGACTTTCATTTTATTAGTACCCAGGGTGCGATTTTATGACCTGGTGCAGTGGGAGGAGGGGATTTGTCGAGCTTGGGGGCGTAGTTGTTGGGGAAATGTAGCAGTGGGGGATGTAGTTGTGGGGAGATGCAGCAGTAGGGGGATGCATTTGGGCAGTGGGGAGGAATCCCCCTTCCCCCTACAAATCGCACCCTGTTAGTACCCAACACGAGTAGTAGCTTTTCAAAAAGATTTTCAAAAGTTTCTTCTAAACTATACAATAATCATATATGAAAATGGGACACTATTACTAACCTGATATCTTTAACGCACATCATAACCATAGCGTCAGCCAATTCATTTTTCAACGTGTATACCGGAAACTAATCAAAAGATAACGGACATTCCCGGTTTTACTACCAATGCCATTCTGCCAGCAGTGAGCAACACGTTGAAAGATGAATTGGCTCTCTTTCTTGTCCATTTTTCTGTAACTTTATAAAATGTTTAATTTATATAGTAGGCCTAAGCTAAGTGGAGTTTTTTAATCCACCTCCGAATCGATGGTGATTGAGTCAGAGGCACTAAAGTAAATAGTGATGGTGGTTGGTGGGCACAGGAGAGACTGGGCAATTGGGAGTCGGCACTGGGCGTTCAAATTACAAAGCTGTGCAAAGTGCTCTGCAATCCGCCCCACCTCTAAATTATATATTATCTTTTGTTGTCCTGTACATCTATAGGCTCCCCCAACAAGCTGAAACCGGCTCTGATGATTCTCCCCTGGTGTGTTTATCAATTACCCTCAAGTTCTCAAATGGCTTTATGGTCTCTACCAACTGCGAACTAACAATGGTGTCGAGTGATCAAAAGATTCAAAACCAATCTTGCCTGGTCTAACAGTTCAATTTAATGGCCTTTTAATTCGAAACTGAAAGGCGTAGGCCTATATGGTTAGTAGCTATGCTAAAATCGGCCGAACGCATGATTATTGAATTGCGAGATTAATCGTCCCCATTCCCGCGGTATTTACGGCATTTTTGAAACCGCATCCGCGGTAATACCGTCAGCCTGGATTCCGCTACCGCGGTACTACCGTCATAACTTTTCCGTCCCCATTAATATTTCGGCAAAATTACAAATTTCAATCCCGCTACCGCGGTAAATCCGCGGATTACCGCGGTGAAACCGCGGTAGCCATTACCGTGCACTCCTCTACTCTGGAGGCGAAAGTAGAAAAAATGCTACAGTGGCACAACAGAGCGTCTATACTCTATGTTGAATATCTCGGCAGATCTAAGAGATATGGCGGCGCTCTTGCGACAAGTACACCCTTATAGGAAAATTATGCCGCCGCCACCGCCTTGAAAAAACCTTTGACGCAAAGACTATAGACGACTACAGCACTGATATCGACCGATGGTTGTCAGAGCAAATATCAAAGTGTAGTGAGCAGTGGAGTCGGTCTTTGCCCCGAAACGGAAATCAGTCTAAATAAACTTATTAGACCGGCAAATATCAGCAGTCGTTTGCCGGAAGGAGCAAGGCAAGCGCCTTGGCGGTTCGTTCGGCACAGCGTCCTACTAATTTCCGTCTTAGATGAAGCGTCGTCGGTCCCGGTTCGAGCCAGAAGAGGACAGAGATTGTGTATCTCGGGCGGTCACATGTTCCAGGCAGTCGCCGATTGGACAATAATATGACCTGCACAGCGTTCTGGTCTGATAGCAAAGTGAAGCAATGAGTGAGAGTGAGTGTGAATAAGTGAGCGACTGACTTAGTGACTCAGTGGCGTAGCCAGGATTTTCCGAAAGGGGGCGGGTTATGGTTCCCGTGAATCTCAAATTCGGAAAATTCCGACAAACTAAAAAGCTTATCGTCGTCTATTATTATGCTTGACTAACTAAGAATATATATATATATATATATATATATATATATATATATATATATATATATATATATATATATAATACAAAACTTTTTATCTTTTGGTCATCCCTTCCCTACACTGCGAACAGCCAAGAGGTGGGGTTAATCCCCAACCCTCCTTGGCTGCGCCATTGGAGTGACTGACTTAGTGACTGATTTAGTAAATGAGTTAGTGAGCCAAGCATAGTTTTACTGCGCGGCCAGAAAGTTTGTTGTGGTGCATAAGCTTCTCGCCTTCAAGCAGTCCTAGACTCATAGAGCATTACAATTAGTGCACCATGTCTCCTGGCATCCTATGGTACAATGGCAGATTGCATTATGAAAGTCGAACGGAATTTTATGATCCAGTAAAAGCAGTATGGCAATGGACATTACACACCTCTCGATCACTTCCAAGTGCTGCTATTTCCATTCTGATTTCAGTCATTTGCAATATTATTTGATTATACTGATTATACAGTAGAACTTCGTTATAACGCACTTGGCTAGTCTGTAAAATTTAGTACGTTATATCCGAGGTAAGTTATATCCAATATCATCCAATACGGTAGCGCATCACACGGAACCGCACATTGCGGTGCGGTATAACCGAACATGCGTTGTAACTGAGTCCGTTATAACGAAGTTCTACTGTAGTTGTCTTTTACTGTAGTATGAATTTTTATATTAAAAAGAAAAACCATTGTTCTATAAATATGAGGCTTTTCCGAAGTAAAGAATTCGCTATATCTTGAGTCTATGCCAATGAAAGACAAACTGTTGTGCAGACCCATTGATCTAAACCCTCGCACGTGTGCGAAAATTCGACATAGACTTCAAGAGATTTGCAAAGACGTCTAATCAGATGGCAGCTCTTAAACGATAGGCACGTGACATGTTTTCGTTGACGATCAAACTGGCGGACACGAAAGATCGTGGTCTAGAGCGGAATTGAGAAAAATGAACCCTGATCACATCTTTAGACGAACCATTAACGAATCTCAAAAACACAGAAGGCTATACGTGGCCAAGTTACTCAAGTAGGATACTGTTAAAGTGTGTGTGTGTGTGTGGGTGTGTGTGTGTGTGTGTGTGTTGCCCTGGGCATGTTCTTTGTGGGCAAAGAGCTTTCTGACAGCGAGGCTCTCCAGCAGCGTTAAGTATGCTGGAACAGCAGTTGCAGTGGCTCGTGGAGTTCCTTCCTTCTAACGGACTCTGTCCTCTTTAAACGAAGATTAATTGCTAATCGATGATGTCTCGTATCGTCTTCGAAGGAGTAAGAAGCCAGAGAGAGTGAGACATAGTGACAGAGAGACAGGCAGGGAGACCTACACAGAGACTGAGTGACAGACGGACGGACGGACAGACAGACAGACAGGTTATACCGTCCTTATCCAACTCTAACATGGTGGATTGCTCGAATTTTTCAGCAACTTAAAAAATTCCAGATATTTGCTAGGTTCCTTTTCTTCCACGATTTTTGCGTCACGAGTTGATGAGAAAACTTAATGTCGTCGGGACGATGTTTAGTAGATCTCCCACAAAATTTCAATGACACCGTCCTTTTCATTTTCTGATGATTTGTTCATCTGGATTGGCAATAAGTTCAGGTTTTTTAAAATGGAATTTTGAATAGTTTTGGCCATTAAAGACGATGTTAAAACAGTTCATACATGGACCAGACATGACCGTATCGACTTCTATTATGATCGCCGATTAGAATTTTATAGGCCCTACAAACGCGTTCTTTTTTAAAGGGAATTCTACAAGTGAAGGTTTTAAACCGAACATCACTTATCAGATATAATTAATTAACAGTTTGAAAGCAAAACAAGGTGCGTCTAAAGAAACTGAAACAAATAAATGAAGATTATAGGAAGAAAGGATCAAAAGAGTAACCTATGGAGTAGAGATCAAAGTTAAAACTCTAGCGGTTCAACCTGCGGGAGCAGAAGCTCTATTTCTTATCCGCCATGCCACACGTCTGTGCGTAGATCAGCGCCGGCGAGCGACTCTTTGCACCCGCCGAAGCCCAGTCGTGCATCACTGTCGCCGGTGTCACGCGCCGGTCTCGCAGCCTTCCACCGAGATCTCGCGTGAGTCTAGAATCGAATGCGACTTTAAAGTTCCCGGTGCAGTGCATAGTCGGTGCAACGCCGCCGGTCAAGGCGACGCGTGCTTTTGTTTTATGTCAGTTCTTCAAAAACACCGTAACGTCCCTAGTACGATAATCACATATCAACATCGGCGGAGTTTAAGGGCCGTGTGGGTGCGGGGGCGGAAGAGGGAGAGAGAGGTCAGCCTCTAGTGTCTGACAGTAAAGGTGCAACTGCATCATACATTGCAGAAGAAAAACTACAAATTAGTCACAATTCGATGCCCTGCATGTTCCAGATATCTCTTCTGACGGACAATTTGACAACAACCGCGCGCTTGAAATTTGCCACTACCTCATCTACCCCCCCCAACCCTCCAGAGATGTCTCCA
>CM030832.1:28342085-28389585 GCA_018105865.1 Metaphire vulgaris | reverse complement strand
AGACGAAGAACGGATGAATAAAAACATCATTACATAACGCAACAATCACATAATATATATATATATATATATATATATATATATATATATATATATATATATATATATAGTATATCCGACAGCCAATGAATTCAAAGAGGTTGCACCCGCTACTTGCATCTTATGGGTCCGTGGTAATATACGGAGCGACATTAATATAAGCATACGGGCGCAACAAAAGAACAGGCACACACGCACACACACGCACACTGGTAGACCGACCGACAGAGATAGACTACCTTGCATGGCCTGCACGGGGGCAAATGGTTCGCTGGATGCTGGTCAGTTACTCCGGATCATTCACCGTCAACCGTCGCCGTTGGAAATGTCGCCAACAGACGCACGTTAGACACCGTCAATCGCCGGCGCTTGACACCGGTCTTATATATAGCAAGGAAACATATAGCGTCGCTGTACATCGATTTATATATATATATATATATATATATATATATATATATATATATATATATATATATATTGTATATATATTGTATATATATTGTATATATATATATGCTTATATATACTGTTTAGAATTGCGTCAGAAATATGTTGAATTTAATGGGGCGGGGGTCAATAGACCCACTTGCCTAGGCGCAAGAAACTCACGATCCAGGCTTGCATATAAACGAATTCGCATATTTGCCAAAATATCTGCGAATAGACCTACGCGAATAGACGTAGATGTTTATATATAGGCCTAATATCATAGTAATATGTTTTCTAGTTTCTCGTAGGTCTATTCTAGAACTCATTCATTAGTGGTCTCTATAAGATATTGAATCTTTGAATGTTGCAGCATGCGTAACATCAGAAAAATTGTATATATATATATATATATATATATATATATATATATATATATATATATATATATATAGAGGCCTATATATAATACGCTTCTCGCGTAGGTATTTAACGATTTGTATCAAATGTATTATTTCCTCTGTAAATCGCAGAGAGGGGAAGTGGTCACGTGACGCCTCATTGGCTTCGCTTAATGACGTCAGTTGATCGGTCTTTCTCTTTTCATTGGCTGTGGACATGCCTTTGTTGACGCATGAAATATGAAAGAACGGACTTCCTTTGGCGCCGTCAGCGCCGGCGAATCCAGAATGGAACCTGTCACTCGGGCATGGATCCGGACTCCAAAGTAGAAGAAGAAGAAGAAGAAGAAGAAGAAGAAGGAGGAGGAGGAGGAGGAGGAGGAGGAGGAGGAGGAGATGAGAACAAGAGGAAGAAGAAGAAGGAAAAGAAGAAGGAGAAGGAGAAAAGGAGACGGAGGAGGAAGAAGAAGAAGAAGAAGAAGAAGAAGAAGAAGAAGAAGAAGAAGAAGAAGAAGAAGAAAGAAAAGGTACCGCCTTCCTGTTTTACGCATTTCGAGAAGATATAACGATATTCAATAAAACAATAAACTTATATAGCGCCATTTTTCCAGGTAATAGGCACCTGGAATCAGTCGATGACCGCTAGTTTAGCCCAAGGAAATAGAATTGAATTCCAGAATGACTTCCGTGGTGGAAGTGCATGGGTCAGCTAGGTTCTGAATAGACGCAGCTACAGCAGTAGCTGCTTATTCTTATGCGCTTAATATGTATTGAAATAGCCAAAGGCAAGGTGAATTGTGGGCCAGTAGTGCGTGTTTGTGTGTGTGTGTGTGTGTTGTGTGTGTGTGTGTGTGAATGTGTATTAATCGTGATGCGGGATAAATTATAAAAACTCAAGGTTTTCAACTCCATTGAAGGTTCGATTTAAACATTATGGTGGCATTCCAACCACGCACATCTCAGGCAAATCGAGCAACCAACTAGCATGTCCCGCTGCCCTCTGTCTGTCTGTCTGTCTGTCTGTCTGTCTGTCTGTCTCTCTCTCTCTCTCTCTCTCTCTCTCTCTCTCTCTCTCTCTTAACGACGACAGCCGCTGAACTAAGCGCTAATCGAAGGCGCTTCTACGATGAATTCATCGACTCCATCGACGCCGCAACAGAGCAGCTTCTTGCGGCACATTGACTGCATTACGCACTGACAAACGAAGGCGTGGTCGCCGCAAAAGACCAGGTACTATTATTATTAGTAGTAGTATTTAGCCAGGTACAGTTAGGTGGCACACGCACACACATACACACTCAGGCACTGGCGGTTCCAGGATTTCTTGGTGGGGATGAAATGAATTCATAGAAAGTTGGTGGGTGGATGAAAATAGAAGGGAAAAATCTATAAACTTTGCGGGGAAAAGGGAATTTCATCACTAATTTGACTATACTTTTACCGAAAAATAGTTTGACAAACAAAAAAGGTCATTCGCAATAAGTTTTACTAGACTTTTACCCAAAAATAGGTTTCACAAGCAAAAAAGACTAAGCTCGGAAGTCCGGTGGTGGGGGCCTGCATCCCCACTCATCCCCCACGTGGAACCGCCACTGCACACAGGGAGAACCGATTTGGCAATTAATACGCTGAGATTTATCTGGAGCAGCCGGATCACTGTCATTGTCCGCCTGATGATGATGATGATGATGATGATGATGATGATGATGATGATGATGATGATGATGATGACGGTTGGACGAAAGCTGAGTAAACTGCGTCGACGCTTTAATGTATTGCGATCGAAAATGCTGTCACATGTGCAAAGGAGCGTGTTCAGAATAAGTGGAAATGTTGTATCCGTTGGTCAATAATCTCCGTTCTTCAATAGCCACTTAACCAGCTGCGGCGCAAAAGGCATTTTTGTGATGGGAGGCGGATGGTCAGAATCTTATTATAGCTGGCAACAATAATATAGGCCTATTGCTTCTGTCTAGTAGTAATAGCAATATTCAAAGGCGCCAGTATAGGGCCTATATACTTATAGCGGCCAGCATTGCATAGAGACGTAACTACAGCTGACAAGAAGGCACTGGTTGGTGGACTGGTGGTTCTCGTGCTGATGAAAGTGAGGAGGAGGAGGAGGAGGAGGAGGAGGGGAGGAGGAGGGGGAGGGGAGATGGGAGGAGGAGGAGGAGGAGGAGGAGAAGGAGGAGGCAGAAGAAGAAAATGACGATGATGATGATGATGATTGTGTCGATGAAGCGGAAGAAGAGGAACACTAAGAAGAAGAGGAAGAAGAAGAAGAAGACACGTACGAAGAGACGATTTTTTACAACATATGACGAATTGACGATATATGACGATGAGCTCGAGAAGAGATTTTGAACACAGGAGAAGATGAATAACTTTGGAAATGAAAAAAGACCCAGAATAAAGAAGACAGCTACATATAACACCAGTGGAAATAATGCATGCAAAAATTGTTAACTCAAATTGTTCAACTCATGCTCAAGAAAATGTTGTTTGACCATAATGCAAACTCAACTCGGGCTGAGTTTCGAGTTGAGTTAACTCAAACTCTTTACGGTTTGAGATTTTGAGGATCATTTGATTTAAAAATGTTCAGAACCGGCCTTTTTATTGCTTTTCTGCTGATGTCCAGGATGACTGACGTTCGGCCGCTAACAGGATTATCTTTTTTTCAAAACAGGCCCTGATGGTGGGTATTCGGTATTGGTTGGCACTTGTAGGTTTTATTATTATATGGCTGATTCCCTCTCTCTACCTTTATTTACTAAATAGTAAATAAATGCATTACCTCGAGATCGAACGAAATTCTTGTAGTGACGTACGTTCCAGAGATAGACTGTTTCTGTCAGTTACTACACCTCGCAATGATTTGCTCTTCACGTTTATTAGTTATAGCTCTTCTGTCATCTAAAATACTCGCTCTTCCGCCATTTTCTTATCTCTTTCAACGGGTTCTGAACCATAGATTTATTATAAAGGATCTATAGTGATATTAAACGGGCTCTATGTTCCTGAACGCGTGATTTTTATCTTTGACGGGGGTTTTGGTTTATAATATCTTTGGGCGGTGGATTGCCATTACTAGCGGAAATTTGTATCGAAGGTACCTCCTTTATTTGGCGATCGAAACTCAGTAAACCAGCCGAATCGGTGGCCATCTAAGGGATGACTCTGAGATAGGACTCTGACACTGAGTTTAAAAATGATATTTAAAACTCAAACTCACCAGAAATAATATAAGTTCATTCAAACTCATAACTCATGACAGTTGAAATATTCAAACTCACACATCACTTACATATGAGTTTTCACCGATTTAAATTATATAGTTAATTATTACCCAAAGGTGTATAATTATGGAAATAATTATTAATTTAGGGAATTGTTTTTAGAACTTGTTGTTTGACCATCTATGGCAGGCATCGGAGAGACGGTGGGCTTATAAACTAGTTCTTTTATATTTTATTATTGATCTCGGTTTGAGATTTTTAGGGATTTAATTTAAAAGGATTGCATAACGGTAAAAATCGGAGCGAAAGTGGAGGTCTACAGTTTGGGTTCTAGAGATGTAGCTTTAAATAGGCCTATTTTGACGGAAATGAACCTTGCTGATTTAAAGTGGGGAAACTAGTGCATTAACTTCGAGGATCTGATCCAGTGCATGGCGTCAATCTGTAGTAATATTTGTGAGGGTCCACCTGCTGTTGTGCCTAACCCTAAGTAACCCTAACCCTAACTCTAACCCTTTAGCATAATTCTTATTAATGTCCCAGAAAGGTTCAATGCCTTATGGACCCTCACAACCAAATTTCTGTGAAGGTCCGGACCCTAGCTAGTCTAAGAGACTAGGACCCTAGCTAGGACCCTCACGGGATTGACGCCTATAATCTAATCAACGACTTAACAATTTAAAAGCAAGAGAAAACTTTTCAAATCTAAATGATGTGGAAGTATACAAAATTAACATTATTACTTTCCGTCTTACTGTAGGTTTTTGAATTTTGAAAAATTAAAATTTATTTCATGGTTTATTTATTGTTCATATTTGGAATTACTTATATCTAGAGCTTGGGGTAGGGGCACCAAATCTTTAAGTGCTTGTGGTCTCTATATGGGTCTTAATCCGGCCGGCCCGACCCTGGTGTGAACTGTGAAGCAATAGGCCTATGTAGTATGTAGATTGTAGAGGGTAAACTGTAAAAGACTATGCGATAGCGTAATCATAGAAAGAACACGACTGAAATATATACAGCTCTATGCATAGAGCCTAAGAATCAACATCCGGTGTTTGCTGCAATGGGTAAATAATGTTTTAAAATTAGAGTATTTGCTTTAAAACTATAATTTGATTTAACGGATGAATTCCTGTGTCTACTTTCTGTACGTTTATTTATTTTGTCGTCAGATTTCAGCTGAAATTCTTAAGCGTGGTGCTAGTTTGGCCTAGAAATTAAAGAACTCAATTTATGTAGCGCTGATATAGATAGCCCTATAAATTAGGTCAATTTATTCGACACAGACTCCGAATCAAATTTGACTAACGACTGAGAATTCGTAATGCGAATGAATATTGTGTGAAATGTCTGCATGCAAATTGATGCAATATAGTGGAAAAGTAGGACACTGATGTGTCGTAACAAGCAGGTTATTATTGCTATTGTAGCGGATGTCGTTATGTTGATGTCTCCTGTAGCTTAATTGAGGGCCTTCAAAACCATGCATTGATTGATCCGCTACGTCTTCAAATTGGCTGAGAAGAATTTTAGGACGACAGAGGGAGATAAAAGTAGAGGGTGCGATTTTCTCGTGAAAATGCCGATGATATATCCATTCCTGCTTATCAGCTCGTAAATTCTCAGCTTTTCCTGCCTGATTTTACTGAATAGTGCAGTGCATTTGAGGCTGTAGCACTATATAAATTATTAGCATAATGAGAATGGTCAATGCATGTTGAGGACAAATAAAACTTATAATCCGGACTGTCTTGGAACAAATACTTATATGCTGTTTAGTGCAATCGCGTAAAGATGCTGGAGTTGTTTATTTAGAAAGTGCTGTGATTTCTTCGGAGTGCTTATTATTAAACAGGAGCCTTGTTGTAAATAAATGTAGAAAAGCAGTATTGGTGAGATATTTCCTTTGGAATGTTTGCAGGACTTGATTCAGGCATGCATAAAGAACAAAAAGGGGAGAAAATGAAGTTGTCAGAGGAAAGGTACTTTGCATATATTTAGCATTTCAGTTAGTTGTTTCTTCACTTATTGCATTGAATATATATCATTTAATAATGATGATGATAATGATGATGATGACAATAATCAGGAACTGGTTAAGGTGTAATGTCATAGCAAATATGCTTGGACATCTTACAACTGAAAGATAAAATTAGAATAAATTCGCATGGAATCACTAATAGTAGTCAGGGTATAAAGCAATTCTTTATTTTATGATAATTGGCTGTTCTGTTTCATTTTAGTAAGCGAATTAGTCACAACAGTGTTGAAAAGAAGCGTAAGGATCGACTGAAACTGGCAATACATGACATGCGAAAGATCATTCCCATATCCGTTCTATCAAGCAAGAAGTCGGTAGGTAGGAGAAGGGTGGAAAGTTTAAAGATGTCATGTGTTTTAAAAAAATTTTTATCACAAAAAGGTCGACTCAGCCTTTTTAGTGGTGGTAAAATGAGGAGCAATGGCAACATTGCGAAGGTAACCATAGGATCGGCGGAATGACTGGCCACCGTCCACTGATAAACGGCTTAGCCACCTATGGGCTGATGGTCATGAAACCGGGGATCAGCACCGGCACCTACGGGCACAGAGCCTACGGATGAACTTTACCTTTACCTATCACAAAAATATTGGGAGTTTTAAGTATGTGTTAACCTTATATGAAGTACAATTATAGTGAAAAGTGTTTTTCGTGTACCTGTAATTTGTATTATTATGTAAAGTAGCTTGGACTTTGGTTTATGTTATATCTATGTCATATGATGTTACCGTTAAATATTTTTATAATTAGACACACTGTGATGTCCTCGAGAAAGCAAGAGAATACATCAGAACACTGGAAGAGGAAAACAAACATTTGTTGAAAGGGGATGACTATGATGTTCGGGGTAAGCAAACTTATTTTGATATATTAGATAATAGTACAAAGTTACTGTCTCTCTTTTTCTCTCTCTCTCTTTCTCTCTCTCTCTTTCTCTCTCTCTCTCTCTCTCTCTCTCTCTCTCTCTCTCTCTCTCTCTCTCTCTCTCTCTCTCTCTCTCTCTCTCTGTCAACATCACATCTTAACAAATATTGTGACTTGTATGCTTTTGCTTTCCAGACATCTCATTTACTGCATATTTTACTTTTTTTGTATATGACGGACATTTTATATGCATGAAAATTCCGTAAACTTTGAGACACTGACTAAGAAAGTTGAGATTGTTGATTGGCAGTCTTTGATTTTTTAAATATTTTGCCAGGATAGAAAATTTATTCTAGTTTTATGAAAATTGTTTTTGAAGTGAACACATAATTAACAAATCACCATTGGTAGCAGTTGGGTTCAAGATTTTGTGTTGCGAGGATATGAAGTGAAAATGTTTCGAATTTTTTCGTGATGTGACAAAATATTGGGTTCATCTGTACAGATGTGAAAATCTTAGCGTTTACTGTAAATATTAAAGTATTGTTTTGAAGTATGTTGGGTTGGTTGGTAATTTGTCATAAAGCCGCTTCTGTTTAAAGCCGCTTCTGTTTCAGCTGAAATTATAGCAAAGCTAAGAAAAGAAAAGGAAGAACTTGCAAAAGAAAATCAGCAACTTATAGAAATAATTGAAGCAGCTGGTTCACATCTTGCAACTGGTGTGTCTCATTTTAATACAGTATTTGACTATGTTGCATATCTTGTTTAACAATTGTTGTGCATGCTGTTTTACTAATATTAAACTGCATGTTATATGGGGCTGAGTTTGACGCGATTATGCAATCGCATATTTAACCAGTCTTTTAATGCACTGCATTTTCAGCCATTTTCTCCACACATGTGATTTATATAGAAATATTGCAGAGTCCTGGGAATTTGTGTTCATGTACATATTTGTATTTCATATGTGTCTGATGTTGTGATCAGAGTTTCACAGCGTACATCAAGTCACACCAGCACCTGATTTCAAATTCATTTAAGTTAGGCACTGATGTCCTTTTGCACAATCAATCTCAACTGATTTCTGTTCCAAAATGTATGGAATAAGAGTTACAGTATTTAGTATATTTGCATTAATTACTTTCTAACATCTCTATGTCATTTGTGATTTACTGTAGTCTGTGATAGTAGCATGACAGTGTGGTATGATACTATAATGTAATGGACTAGAATCTGGATGTTACTGCTGATGTAATGTAATGTAATATAGCATTTATATAGTGCCTCTTATATTTCTACTAAAAGGTGCTCCTGTCATTGGAGTCGTGTGATAAAGTAGTGAGACTTTAGCTTTCGCATTGAGCAGAGCGAGGAAGTAGGAAGTGAGGCCCGAATGGATGGGTTCAGGGCATTCCAGAGGGAGGGTCCAGTCACTGAATATGCAATAACTTTTTCACTTTTATACATTTATTTGTTTTGTTTTTCTATTTAGGAGTGCCAGTAGATATGGATTTTTCAACTTTGACAGCCAATTGGAAGACTAGAACCTCGAAAACTTTGGCTTCTAATTCAGAAATCTTGGCTGAAGTTGATACGGAATCAGTTGAGAATTTTCACAGCCAACAATTTAGACCTATTGTCAATAACTTTGAGAATTCTGTCGAACTTACATCTAACATATCTGAAAATTTAACCAAAGAGCCAGAAGTAAGCACAGTTCAGGGTACTTTTTCAGGTAACAATAATTTTTCTACCATTGAAGGAGATTCCTCTTTTAACTTTGATAAATTGGCTCCTACATGTGAGAGTTTAGGTAATTTGGTCATTTCCACAAGCAGCTCTGAGTTGCAACCTGTTGCACAGGTTGCTCAGTCTTCAACTTCAGCGCCATGTAGACTGCATATCAGCGAGAAAGCGTCGTCTGATGCAAAAAAACCAAGGCGTACGATAAGTCATTATCTGTCACAGAAGAAAAACTTGGTACATCCCGTCGTTACATCATCGTTGGTAACTGAATTTTCGACTAATTCTGTGTCCGGTAGAAGCAGTTTGGAAGAGAACGAACGCACAGGGAGCGTGGTGATTAGGTTTAGTGAAGAAAACAATGCAATTTCTTCGAATACTCAGTCGCAGAATTGCAGCATCCACGATATTTCTGTTGACAATTGCTTAGAACAATTGCCTGTGACGGTTGGTAGATTCGAATGTGTTGCATCTGTGACCGAGTGTTCAGAGATACAAGGAGATAAATTTGCGGCAAGGAAAGATGTTTCTTGTAGAGCTTTATTTGCCCCAAACAGCAGCAGCATGGTCCATAGTATCTTGCATTTTGAACAGAATGCTTTGACTTGTGTGCCACAGCTGTCTGCATCTCCAGTTGGTAAGCAGTTGCCAGGAAATAGTGTGAAATTAGTTCCATTGGCTGACAATAGAGCGTCCCAAGGTAACCAGGTAATTACGGCAGTTAAAGAGGTTGAAGAGATGAACATCTGCTCTAGTGGAATCGATAGGATGCAGACGTTGCTGGAGACAAAATATCACGAGGAAACACCCGTTGGCACTTTGGATAAATCTCTTTTGTGTAAGAAATGTTTTGCCATTAACAACAAATGCATTAAAGAAAACAAAAGATGGAAGAGTGCCGATGATCTGCTGCTCCTTGTCAACACCGAATTCACCGATCGCTCGCATAAGCTGGACAAAGCCAAAGATCAGTTGAACATTTGCAGGTCTTGGCAGATGCAACAGGGGTTAACAAAAGACATGAGTTCATGCAGAGAAGATGGTAGAAGTGACGGCACTATTATAGTAAAAAATGACGCAGTGTCCCCTGTGCATGGCTGCAGCAGTCAATTAAGAAAGTCTCTGAAAGAAGCAACTCATGCCGATGATCTGCATACATATGATGTGGTTGATCACGAGAAACTGGTCGTTCGGTCTGAAAGTTTGAGCAAAGTTGGAAACGAATTTCATGCCTCGTTTGACAACAGCCATGCACTTGGGAGTCTCATGTCAGATTTTGCTGATTCCATCAATCCTAGCAGAGCTACTGATACTCTTAGCGATAAACAACCAATTTTGATCCAAGTTCGGCTGATCGACAGTGTTGAGTCTTGTTTTTCAGCGGATAATGCAACTCTACTTGTGACTTCTGAAAACAAAAATAATTCAGAGAATATTAGTGTGCATAATTCTTTTTCCAGTTACCTCCCCATTTCAGATGCTGTATCGTTGTCAAAGGAGATAATCACGAAAGACAACTGCAGCAATACGGCCACCATGGTGAATTCTTACAATATTGGTAGTAATACGAATCGTGAAGTACTTTTGAAACCTTTAAGCCATGAATGCAATTGTGTATATGTTTTGTGTGATTCTAATCGAAAGTGCTTGCCAGCAACAAATTCAGTTTTGAACTTGCCGACTAACAGCCATTTGCCAGGTGGCTTGCGGTATGGGCTTACCAATGCAGTCGTAGGCAACAGATTAACAGCTGTCCAGCCTTTTGGGTCTGTGAATTCATTTCAACCATTCGCAGTCTATATGCCTTGTATTCCTGTTGTTTCGCAACCATCATATTCTGTAATGTTGTTAAATCCATTACCATCAAATTCAACAGTGCAGACAGTGGAAGCTTCATCTTCGCAGCAGTTGGAGAGATGCAATAAAACTCTGGTGACCCATGCGCCGAAACTTATTCAAAATTGTCATGGAATTTATGCTGCTGCCATGGCCCAACGATCCCATCCAGTTTCTTTGGCTGCATCTAGTGCTGCTTTTTTGTCCCAGACTAATAGCAGTGCTGTCTTAGGTGGCTCTGATAAAACGCTATTACCATCCACATCAGTTTCTTCAGTAAATGACTGCTCGAATCCTTCTGATATTTGTCTCTTTTCATCAGAACCAATACCTGAGGGTTCGGGTAATACAGGCCACGATATTGCGCACAACCCCGAGACCGTTTTCACAACAACTTCCAAGTTTAGCGTCTCTTCATGTTCAGAATCTGATGATGCATCTAAAATGGCACTAGCAATCGCTTCTGTCTCCAATGCGGGGAACGTCAGTTTTGAAACTGCTGTAGATAACTTTGACAGCCACACGGTGAACAAATCGTGTGCATTAGAAACTTCTGATGAAAGAATAGACTTGCAGAATGAAACGGCCGTTGGTCTTTCTGGCCTAAATGCTGTAGTTGTCTCAAATGATGCAGTGAAAGGAAGTACCATGGGATTTGTAGAAAGATGTGCTGAGACATGTACGATTAATGAATCTGTCTCTCAAAACATTGGTGCAGCACTGAGTGGTAATGATCATTGTGCCGGAAATGCTTCGGTGAGTGAAAACCAGGAAAATGTAGTTGGCAGTTTCTCAGAAAACTCGTGTCAAAGCCATCCGTATGAAAATGGGCCCTCTGAAAATGACAGTATGGAAGAAAGTTGTGTGTCATTGCCACAAAAGATTCCTCTTAGTAGTAGTAGTGATGGAAAGCATGCAACTGAATCTTATTCATTTATTGCACTTGATAGCACAAAGCAGCTAAACTGGCAGTCACATGCTGTTGATGATGGTAAGTCATCTCATATGTATGCTTTAAAGTCGACTGAGTGGGATTCCGCTAGCCTTGAAAGTGCAATAGCGCCAGAATTGTCAAATGAAAGTTGCCAACTTCAGTCCAGAGAAATGTCGCAAGCCACAGACCCTGCAGTGCATTCGTCCGGAGTTGAAAATGATAGTCAAATGCCAGGGTTAATGTGCCTTGAAACGAGAGGAACAAACGTAAGTGACGACTTTTTGAAGGAACCTAGTTGTTCTGCACTTGCGGCAAAGTATTTTGTTTCGAGGCACAGCGAAACGTCGGGTTTATTTGACAACATAGCTTCCATAAGTGATTTTGGCAGAAAATTAGGTCGAGACAGATTGGAATACCAGGAAATTTGTCATCATTCTAAAGGACAGGCCAATATGATGTCGCCATTTGAAACAAACAAATTGATTCATCCTCCTCTGACAACACAAGAACACTGGAATAATCGTTCTTACCAGAATTTCTTGCCCGGGACATATAATAGTGCGGACACAGAACCCTCTAATAAGAGCATTCTGACAATGGATATTGTCAGAGGTAGCAGTTCTCAAAATAGAACTTCCAATGTGCTCTGTGACAATATTCAACCTTCAAAAGGAAACAAAAGGTTATCTAAGACATCAAAGATCCACAAAAAGAGATGCACCACGAAAGTAGGTTTGGACATGGAAATTAATAACGATGCTTTAGCAAATCAGGAGACTGATGAAGTGTTTTCGCATAATATTTCAAATTTTAAGGAGTATAACTTGCAGAATTATGTTGCTCCACCAATTTCTCACTTTCTACCGGAATCTTCAAGGGCAACTGCTTTAATAGATGCTGAAAAGGCAGTGGAGTTCAAAGAAACTTACCAGAATTTGCATTCAGAAGCAGATAAGAACAAAATTCTTTTGCTTGCCACAGATCAAATGACATACGATAATACAAAAGCTGCCGAGAAGCAAGTTATTGAGTCATTTAATGAAGACAGTTCGAATGTGCTTCCAGAACTAAACTTTCCGGATAATGAAGATTTTCCTTGCATTTCTCTGGATGATATGGTGAGGATAATCGATCCAAATCCAGTCCATGGACGTACTTCGAGTCAGAGTAGGAGCACTGTGGTGGGACACTGGCATCACGAGCTATACGATTCGTCAAAGAAAGGCAAACTGCGCGACAAACAGGACAGCAGCCGTCATCGTCATGACGACGACAACGAAATCGATAGGTATGCCGTGCAGAGTCGCCAGGATCTGTTCAACATTTCTGCCGATGGTTACTCTGAGCAAGACGACTTGCATTCAACTGCAGTCGATGATTTCAACGGCACGATGCAGAATCAGAAAACCAATGCGTCGACATTTTCTTCTTGGCAGCTTCCGGCATTTTCCAACCCACTTAGTGTACCAGGCAAATGTACGTATCATTTTGCAAGTAACAAGATGTGTAGCAGCGACAACTCCAGTAATTATGCTCCTGAAAGTGGCCAGTATAGTTCTTCTGAAAGGCTAAACTTCGTCAGCAGAGCGCTGAGCCCAGTTTCTATGGCCAATTCTCGGTCAAAGAACATGTCTTCAAGCGGTATTTTCTGTCTGGCCCAGCATGCTGTGCCAGAAAAGTCCAGTAGTTCAAGCAGTTTCATGCCTGGCTATTGTCACGATTTTTTGTGTGCGAAGGAAGTACCGAGCACCTGCAGCATGAATTCGCACAGCGCAGATCGAGAGCAATCGTTTTCAGATAGAGGTCGGAACTTTCCAGACTACAACTTTCCATCATATGGAAACGATTATTCAGTGGAGAAACCGTGCAAGACCATGTCGAACAGCACCGATAATTGTCTTTGGTCGTCGTACGGCAGTAAGCATAAGGGAAAGCGAGGACACGTGTCGTCCTCCTCACATTCTGTCGTTCCAACAGCCCCAGTGCTGAGTTTTAGACCTCAGGTTGAGGTTGAATATTCTAACACAAAACCACGCACGAAAGATACATTTGTGCATGTGACGTCTAGCTTTCTTTCTCATATTGCCACTGAGAAGGATGGCAGACATTCGACTACGCTCGCAGCTTCAGTTCCAGCTGTAGATAACTTGGCATATGGGTCATGGAATGACCGCATTAAGGATCCTGGATTTTTGTCAACGCACGGCGATCCGTGGAGAGGGTCGTACTGTTCGTCGTCGACTTGGAAGCTCGGTGCCAACGATACTGCTTATTGTCAGTCTTCTAGGGCTGAAGTCAGTGCTGTTTCGTCAGTTGCCTCGGCAGATTTGGCTGCGTCTAGTTCGGAACAGTTTCACTTTTCTATCAGCAGTTCTGGTCTGACGTCCACGACCTCCAGCCTTCCTCCCTTCAGTCTTTCCTGCCTGCCAATGGATCACGGCTCGTTCGCTTTTAATCTGTCGTCTGTTACTGATATGCCTTCAGCTGAGAGTGGCATCAACAGCAGCAGCTGCAGCCAAGAGAGAAGAAATATGTTTCTTTTCTATCCGCTGGAGCACAACGATGAGGATTTGCATAGCGATCTTTCATCGAATCGGCCGCCATTATCGTTGAATTCTTCGTCGCAGGGCGTCACTACAAATTTCTCCTTTGAGTTTTGTGATATGCCCGACAAGAGTTATAAGTCTCGTCTGTCTGGGACCGAAGATTTGCATCAGAAGAGAAAATCAGAACCGAGCCCCAATATTAATCAAGCAAAGCCTTTGCCTAGTTTCTTCAATATCGCTTCGTACGGTTTGAAAGACAAGATGCCGGTTTCTTCGTGCTCGGAGACATTTTACCCGAAGGAGTTTGATTCTTTGAACCTAAGCCATGGATGTGCTAGCAGTGTTGCTTATAGCATGCCCTTTCCACACACTTCGTACGCCGGCAGCTGCAGCTTGAATTCATACCCACAGAATTTCTATCATCATAGTACATTTCCAGTTTCTCTAACAAGTCCTCCGTTGCACCACCATCCTCCTTTGGCCGATCGTTGTCTGAATTCCGAGCAGCAGCCAAGATTTGATTCTCCGTTTCCTCTGCGTAATCTTCAGTTCCCTCCTGTTTTGAATTTTGTTCATCATCCTCTACCTCCTCCACCAACGTTTGATGCGCCTCCTATGGTTCCATTTCAGTCACAGATTGTTGAAAACCTGCCGGCCGTTACAGACCACGAGAAGTTGGACTTTAGGATGTTTCATACGAACGAAAACAGAAATTCGAAATCTGGCATAGCTTACAACAACCAACCAGACAGCCACACAGCTATTACTGGTGAGACTCACTCGCTGAAATCGGGCTCCAAGAGATCTTCGCGTAATGCCAAGAAGAAGCACGCGACTCTCCATAGCGGCCACATTTTAGAAGCTTCTCAGAACACGACACCGTATTTTCCTATCCCCAATTTCTCCCCTAGCAAGAATTGTAACCAGGACATTTTGCATACATCTCCAATAATCCATTTCGAGGCGAGACGGGCTCGGCTCAGACGTCATTTAATCACACAGGCTATCAGAGTTCGTCATCTTTCAATCCTCTGTTGTCTGTTTCACAGGGCTCACTGAGTCTCCATCAGCCAGTCACTGGTTTTACTATTTCTACTACCTCGTCAATCATGCCCAGCACAAGCTCTGCTTCTGTTCTTCCACCAATTCATAATTTTGGCTTTCCAAATTTTTTCTCTGATCTGAGCAATCCAACGGTTTTTGGCGGGGACGGAATAAGTATATCACCGGTGAAACTTCCCAAGGGCGTGTCATCATTCTTGTCTACCTCAACGACTATGAATTCATCACTTCACCATCAGCCTATCTCACAAATGTCGACAGTATTTTCAAATCGATCCTCATGTTCACCGCCACCCAGTACTTTACACAATCTGAGTATCAACAGTCTTCTGAGTAACCAGCATCAGAGGTTTGATGAAACACGCACTGTTGTATCTTCGACAAATGTTAGCTTTGTAACTGGTGAAATCAAATCTTCAACTTTTGGACTCTATCGACCGTAACTTTAATGATAATTATAATAAGGCCTGTAGCATGACCATCAGTGATAAATCGAAGGAAAATGTGTAAATTTGATCACTATGATTTTTAGCATGTGTGCCAATTTGTAAATATTTATTTCTGAATGTAGGGTATTGAGGAATGCAATGAAATTTTGTCTTACACTTAGATACTACTGATATACTAGATAGTACACACAATTATGCTGTAAGTGGATCCAGTTTTAAAGTATTGATTAATAAATATGTTTATATTACTGCTTAGAATTTTGTAATTCTCATCTATATTGTTTTTCTATTGCTCATTGTGACCAATTCTTTGTGTGACCTTTGCTTTTGGTAAAATAACATCACACATTATCACAGAGTCTGGTGACTTTAATATGATTCTAGATGACTTTAAAGTTCAGTGTCATCATCGTCGTCATCATCATCATCATCATCATCATCATCATCATCATCATCATTCTTCTCCATGGGCACAATGGTTGGTGTCTATTGCAATATGAGTTTGCCTCCTCCTTGATATTAAAACTGCTTCCACCATTGCCACTTCAATAGTTCACTCTAAGTTAGACTACTGCAACTCACTGTTTCACAATCTTCCAAAGACTTCCATATGTAAACTCCAATCGATTCAAAATGCCTTAGCTCGTGCAGTAACTAAATCGCCTAAATTCTGCCACATTACACCATTACTCAAATCTCTCCACTGGCTCAAAATAACAGAACGCATTGAATATAAAATAATATCGATGACTTATAACTCACTCCATACATCAAAACCTGTCTACCTAAGAAATCTGATAATTCCACAACAACCTGGATCTACTAGATCTTCTTCTCATGTAACTCTCCTTCGACCTCTGAATCAATCATCTCTCAAAATTTGCAATCGTGCTTTTTCATACGCTGCACCTGAGCTTTGGAACTCAATTCCAATATCCCTTCGCTGTCTACATCAGAGCCAAATAACAAACTCTGAGTCACATTTTCTCCCCTTCTTGCAACATCTCCTCATGTTTTTCTTTCTAAACTAAAATCATTTCTCTTTATAAAAGCATTTCCTCCATAGCTGTAGCGTCCTGCCCACTCGCCCTTTTGATTAAATGACCCGGCATGAATGACCCACCTTTGGCTATAGCTACTTCATTTGAGATTAAGCGCATAGGAATAAGGAGCTACTTCGGTGCATCTTTTGGAAGCGCTTTAGAAATTTACGAGATTTTACTTTTACTTACTCCATTCGTCTCTGTCTTGTGTGGCCTTGTATGCAGGGATATTTTTACACCCCCCTAACACCCTCCAATTTGAGGTCGACCCACTCAAATTTGGTAATGTGACAATGGTATGTATACAAAATGCATATTAATTAGGCTTGGACACCCCCTCCCCAATGGAGAAGGACACTCCTCCCTACTTTTTTCCTCGGATGACCTTTTTTGCTTGTCAGGGTTTTTGAGAGTGGATAACGTTTTTTTGCTTTGCTTGTCAGACGTTTTTGGCAGACTTTCAAACTCCGACACCCTCCGGATTTTTCCGACACCCCCCAAATTTACAATCTTAGAAATTAACCACACACCCCGCCAGATTTTCCCGACACCCCCCCCCCCCAATTCACAATCCTAGAAATAACTCTGCTTGTATGTTTCATATATGTCCATGTTGAATCGTTCTTTCCGTGGTCTTACCAGGGTTTAATCTAGGCCGTTTCCCGGGGAATTGCCCTCCCCCGGAAATTTCATATTCTCCCGGAAATTTTGGCATACTACATCAACTAACAGCATCACCCTAGCTGATTCTCCCTCGGCCTTATCAGTTCCCCCTCCCCACCCTGGAGTCTAGATTAAACACTGGGTCTTACTCTTATGTTTTCGCCTTCCATTACTCCGGGCACGGCGGTCATGATCCTTTTTATCAGTCTTTCGTCGCTCATTCTGCAGATATGGCCAAGTAGATGTAATCATGGCTGGCAAGACGGGGCTAGTAGGCCTAGATACGAACGAGTCGGGGCTAGTTGATATATAGTAGGCCTATCAACTAACCCAATAATAGAGTTGATAGGATTTGTCGATTGCCTAGGCTTAGGCCTACTATTTGCGTTGAGTTGATTGAATTGTGGATACTGGATAGTTATAAATTTTCTAGCGCATACGAATGATATAATTACTATTAACGGAGTTAATGAGACATGTGATAGCCATATTAGCCGCTCTCTAGTAACTAATGTTAATGTCAAACTAGGTTTTAAAAACTGTACAATCCATTTCAATTGGTCTCAAGTCTTACTTATATAGCTATATAGGCTACCCCAAGTACGAACCATGGGCACCCGCACATTAGGGCAAGAGCAAGAGAGGGCACTAGCCCCCTGGAAAATGCAAATACCAACGTTTCACATTTGAAATTTAAAAATTTTGCTAAAATATAAACCGTGGCCATTGTGTTAAAATATGTTTTGCCCCTCCTGGAAAAATTTCTGTGGGCGCCCATATGGTAGGCCTACGAACTATAACAATGCTGGAGCCTCGGATTAAGCTCCAACTTCCAAGTGCAGTTTTAAAATAGACTTGGCCCTAATTGCGATTTCTGACCCTAGAAAGCACGCAGAAAGCAAAGCATACCGATTGGTCGCTTAGTCTGGAACGCTGTTTTGTGCTGCATATTCCGGCTGCAGTTCGGCCTCAATTAACCCCTTAACCGTGTATTTAACTGTAACTCACTGTAAAATGGACGGATATATCCGTGATCCCCAGTTAAGGGGTTAATGTTGACGGTACTGTGAGCAAATGGAAATCTAGATACATGTAAGACCATCTCTGCCTTGATGGCATTAAATAAGTTTCTTGTCAAATGATGATCCACCGGCAATAACTGTACGCCTGCATGATGGTGTCGTCAGTGAGTCGTCGGGATAACGACCGGGATTCCGCGACATCAATTCCAGGATTAAGCTTACGCCGGGATCGGAATAACCGACTGGATTTCGGGATCCCGGGATTGCAATCGCTACGCTCGATCCGTAGACTCGGTGCAAAGAGAAAAATTTAATTGCAAACGTCCTGTATTTTATGGCAGCGGCTTCACGAGGGCGGTTGCATGCAGCCTTTCCTTCGACTCAACCGAGGTAGTAGTCCACCGCGCAGCTGAGTAGACTAAATGTTGCTCAGACCAAAATGTCATGGAATGCATTTCCATTCCGCTGCTTCTAACAGTACCTTAAAATTAACGAGCGAAGAGGCCTTCGAGACTTCGACCAGTGGCTAATCTAGACTACTGGACTCGGGGGGTGACAATTAAGGCCGGGGGTGTCAGCTAGGGGCTTTGGGAGCGCTGTAAGTTGATATAGTATGCCAAAGTTTCCGGGGGAATTTGAAATTTCCGGGGGAAGGGCAATTTCCCCCGGAAACGGCCTAGATTAAACCCTGCCTTCGACACAGTCGAATGAAACAAGTCGATGAGTTCTGGAAGAGACTAATGATGAGAGGTGTGATGTGAGAGGCAAATATAGGCCTACGCCTCCCCCACTACCAGTGGCGGCTCTAGGATTTGGCAAGTGGGGGGGCGTTGGGGTGGCAACTTCTAATCATGGGGGGCCAACCATTTGTTGTTTAATGTATGTAGCATTAAGTATAGGGTCCCAACTGGGGGGCCACTGGGGGGCCAGGCTCTCAATAGTGGGGCACGGCCCCCCCTGGCCGGCCCCCCGGTGGAGCCGCCACTGCCCACTACTAGACCTATTCGCCGGTTTTCGAAGAATCTCACGACTGGCCCCGGCCCGAAGGGGGAACCTGGAAGGAAATTACTAGCCTAAATGGACTATGTAAATAGAAGGACCAAAACTAAAATTTTAAATATCTGAAACGGAATGCGTGTTCTGGATCAATAGGCCTACAAATGCCTCGCGATATTTCTATTACGATGATATTTAACGGGCCATAGCATCAGTGGCGGCTCTAGGATTTGGCAAGTGGGGGGCCGTTGGGGTGGCAACTTCTAATCATGGCCGGGGGCCAACCATTTGTTGTTTAATGTATGTAGTATTAAGTATAGGGTCCCAGCTGGGGGAGGCACTGGGGGGCCAGGCACTCAATAGGGGGCACGGCCCCTCTGGCCCCCCGGTGGAGCCGCCACTGCATAGCATTCGTATTGCGCTAGATTGCAACCAACGGCGTTTTGCCTCTTGTCTTCGTTGTTATACAGCCATTCCCTAGGTGGCCATGAGCTGCAGAGATTGTGACCAGCTAAACTTATTATTATTATTACGAAAGCTCAGTCAATGTTTTGCATTCATAGAATGTGTTACCGGATAGAAAGATATCATGAGTATTCCATAAAGGACTCTTTTAGTAAACTGCTCTACCCACAAGTTCTGAAATTGTCTTGTAAAACGTTCAGAACAAAATATTCGTCTGGTCAAACAACGTTTTACAGTGAACTTTGAACCTTAATTTGATCCAGGCGGCGTAGGAAGTGGGGTGCAGAGGGTGCAACTGCACCCCCTGGAAAAAATTAGGGGGTGCGGCCTACCCCTGGAAGATGAGGCTGTTTTTTGACTGTCAGGATTTTTGAAAGAAGATAAAGGATAAAGGAAGGGCGATGATCTTTTTTGCTTGCCAGAACTTTTAACAGAGCCTGTTTTAACGTTCAGCGATAGGCTACACAATAATACAATGATACAATAAAATCTGATTCCTCATTTCCTATAATTCCCGCATTATCTCCTCAAGTCTTCAGGCCTAAACTTAAATCCTTCCTTTTTCTAAAATCATATCCTCCAAACAAGCTTAACAACTTTAGCCTAATTTGATCCCCTTTGGATGTTGACTATTGCTGGCACCCTAAAAATAACTTACCTGCGGCCTATATCTATTGGAAGAGAGAGGCTGTTTTTTGCCTGTCAGATTTTTGAAAGCTACTGTTGGATAAAGGAAGGGCGATAGAAATCACGAGATTTTGCTTTAGAACTTTTACAAACACAAAATGTGCAGTGAAAAAATGAAAATGTGCAGTGGTAAAATGCAATTTTCTATGCTTTTGCCTTTTGTGCAGTGATAAATTTTCCCGACGACCTTTCTTTGCTTGTTTTTTGCGCGGATGTCCACAAGTTTTCGGAGTTTTAATGCAGTGATAAATTTTTCTTAAGACAGTCCCTGACTTTTAACTTTTAAAACCGCACCCCCTGCTAGAAATTCGTTCCGATGTTTCTGATTTGATCTCTTTCGGTTGAGAAAATAGAAATGAAGCAAATATATAGGAAGTAAATAAAGTATCCCTGATATTATATAGCACTTCTCAACTTAATGCCGTATTAGCCAAAGTAGTAGTTGTATAGCTACTACTGCTACTAGTACTACTGTTATAATTGGGCTACTACCAGTGTTTAATTTAGAGTTAGACCCTGGACTCCGGGGGTGGGGGAACTGACAAGGCCGGGGGAAGTCAGCTAGGGGACTGCTGTTAGTTGATGTAGTATGCCAAAATTTCCGGAGAAAAGGGATAAGGGAAAAGGGCAATCCCCCGGAACCGGCCTAGATTAAACCATGGCTACTACTGGTACTACTAGTAGTAGTACTATTATTATTATTATTATTATTATTATTATTAGTAGTAGTAGTAGTAGTAGTAGTAGTAGTAGTAGTAGTAGTAGTAGTAGTAGTAGTAGTAGTAGTAGTAGTAGACTAGTAGTAGCCCGTATAGTCAGCACCCACTGCCTATCTGATACTTTTGTTATCTGGTTATCTTCGTCGGTCATGAAAGCCAAATGATCATCCAACTAACTCCTGGCCTACAGTTAATTACCTGTCATAGGCCTACCTTTGGCTTCGTCTTTCCTTTGCATCCATCAATTATTGTTTTAAATATTTCATGATTCGACGATCAGAGTACAGCTTTTTATCGCTATCATCATCGTTATTGTTATTAGAAACAACAACAGCCAGAAACAGCAATTTCCATCGCCGTCGTCGCCGTTAAAGCACAATCAGTAAGTATGTTGGCATTTAGCAGCACAGTCAGTAGTAGTAGTAGTAGTAGTAGTAGTAGTAGTAGTAGTAGTAGTAGTAGTAGTAGTAGTAGTAGTAGTAGGCCCAGTAGTATTATTATTATTATTATTAGCAGTTATTATTATTATTATTAGTTAGTAGTAGTAGTAGTAGTAGTAGTAGTACAGTAGTAGTAGTAGTAGTAGTAGTAGTAGTAGTACAGCAGCATTATTAGTAGTAATAGTAGCAGTATTATTATTATTAGTAGTAGTAGTAGTAGTAGTAGTAGTAGTAGTAGTAGTAGTAGTAGTAGTAGTAGTAGTAGTAGTAGTAGCAGTAGCAGCAGCAGCAGTGTGTCCAGGTCCAGGAGTGTTCACATCTTCGTGTTTGACCCCGAGAGTAAAAATATCATTTCAAATATGAATAAAGCGAAACACTGCGGAGACCCGATGCTTCTCTCATACACAGTAGGCGCTGGTAAAACAGGGGCGGGCGACGAACAAGACATTTCTGCGACATTTCTGCGGATTCGTCGACGACAATTTCCGTGCGAATTAAGCTGGACGTCGCCCGTGACAGTTGCGGACCGTGGGTGGTCGTTGTTTGTCTTGGATTTGGCCGCCACTCGTTCCCTGTGTTTGCTTTCCACTCAGCGCCGAGCAATATAATCCATGCACAGACCGCGACGGGCTTTACTATGGACGGTGACATTTTATTAATACTTGTTTCTCTTTATGACATTCGGAATTCAATCGTCCCTTTCAGGGGCGTAGCCAGAAATTTGATTTGGGAGGGTATAAATCTGAACTATTACCCATATAAACCACATATAACCACATATAAATCACATATAACCACATGTAAATCACATAAAAAACTTGAAGGTAGACTGATTCGGGGGGGGGTATATATACTGATATACCCCCCGTCGATACGCCCCTGGTCCATTTGCCTTCTCTCTCTCTCTCTCTCTCTCTCTCTCTCTGTCTCGTCTCTCTTCCTGCCTCTCTCTGTCTTTCTCTTTGTCTTTCTTTTCTCTTACTCTTTTTTTTTCTCTCTCTCTCTGTGTCTCTCCTTATGTCTCTCTCTGTGTGTCTCGTCTCTCTCCCTACCTCTCGATGCCTCTCTTTGTCTCTCTCTTTCTCTGTCTCCTTTCTCTTTATGTCTCTCTCTGTCGCTTTCTGTGTGGCTCTCTTTATGTCTCTCTCTGTCCCTCTGTCTATGACTTTCTCTCCCTTGCTCTGTCTCTTTCTGTCTATCACTCTGTCTGTCTATCTGTCTCTCTCTGTCTCTCTCGCTCTCTGTCTCTTTCTGTCTTTATCACTCTGTCTCTCTCTGTGTGTGTTTCTCTGTCTCTGTCTCTGTCCCGCTCACTCTGTCTCTTTCTGTCTCTATCGCTCTGTCTCTATCTCTGTCTGTCTCTATCTCTGTCTCTGTCCCTCGTCTACGCCATTTTCATCTTCGCAGATGTCGACCATCTTATCGCCGACGTAATGGTTTCTATTCGCTGCATACAAAATGTTTTAATACTTGGATTATAGCTGCAAGAATCAACAATTTATGCAGAACAGTCAGCGCCAGCAAATCGAAATTAAGCCTGGGAACGAGGAGGCTGTCCGTAAAAACTAGACGAGACAGTTTGCGCGTCTTCGAAGTTCTTTAAATTCTCGGCCTACTACTACCAGCCATTTTAATGTTTTAAATCAGTTTCTAGATATAATGAAATTTTCGTCAAAATTTTCACGACGTCTCGAATGAAAGGAAGACAGATGTATTTTCGCGTCAGCATCAATAAAATATCATGCACAGAGTCCATCCATCTTATAGAACTTTTAAGCTGTCACAATTTTTCAAATTACCAATGCAAAAAAGACGTAGATTCTTCCAACACATGCGACTCAAATCTCCAAATGGATTAACTAACTGAGATGTAAACTGCAAGAAAGAACTCAAACCCAGATTACGTTCATCGATTTATTGCAACAATCAAGGTTTTCTTAGAGGTTTTTCGGGGTAGCAGGTGCATTTGGATGCTTAAATAATGGCCTGCTGCTTCTGATTACCGATAACTGAAGGGGCGGGTAAATTATACCAAGTGGCGTACCTAGGGTATGGTAGGTAGGGGGCAAATGCCCTGGGTGCCACTTGAAGGGGCGCCAAAAACTCTGCGATCTTGCTCTCCTCAGGTAAAAAGAAAAGGAACTGAAAAACTTAGCTTACTTTGAGTACATCCGTGGACAGTTGGTTTTGTAAGTGTTTTATGTATTTAAATGAATTAAATACTAAAGTACAGAATAATTTAGGTTTAGAACAATCATCATTTAATTCCTTTCAGAATGTTTGCAGAGTCTATTAAAAATGCACTGAATTGTATAGTCCTACTTGAACCAGGTTAACGAATGTTTGGCACACAAATCGAAGTAATAATTAAAATACATTTGCTATTACTCATTTAAGCTCTCAGAAGACAGCTTTCTATAATGATAGTCGTGGCTTTGTACGCTCAACGCTGCTGGACCAAATATTTTTTAGTCACAGGTGACAGTTTCGTAATCAAATTAGAGGAAGAGATCTGATCATGGTCCCAGTCTCGCTTTGATTTGGCTTTCATTTGTAGTTATCAATTAACTTGATTCATGTTTTTAGCTTTCATCCTCTTCTTATTATTTGTACTGCTGTCGTGAAACAGCTTTCCTTGTGTTCATCTCCTCTTCTGAGTTCTGTTATAATTTCCTGATCTACAGGATTTCTCGCGAGTGATCATCTTCCGTATTGCGTGTCCTCTTTCCGGTTCTTTTTCCTCTTCTTGATTCTATTTCTTGTTCCCCTTCTTGTTTTCCCTTCTTTTTCCCCTTCTTGTTTCCAATACGTGTTTCCCATTCGTGTTTCCATTCGTGTTTCTCCTTCTTGTTTCCAATTCTTGTTTCAGCTTCTTGTTTCCGCTTCTTGTTTCCTCTTCTTGTTTCTCGCTCTTTCCCCTCATGCGCTTCCTGTCGTTCTCCTCAACAGCGTCCGCCTCTGTCCTGTTCTTTGCACGCCTGCCTGACCGTCGCCGTCGATCGCCGAAACAAGCAATTTAGATTTCGACTACCGAGGTCGGCGTGAAAGTAATGGAGGTACATCATCGGGCCCCGGAGACCGATTCACTCCACCCCCCCCCCGCCCCCACGCGCTGCCCACAGGACAGGACTCGGAGCGGACCTCCGTCGTCGTCGTCGTCGTCGTCCCCGTAACTAGATGGGATCGACGCGGAGGACCGCCCGACGCAGACGGCCCGGCCGCCGCTAATGGTTTCTCATCCGCTCCAATCTTTTTCCACCGGCGGTCGTCGGGAAATAAACGCGGCCCGGTCGTCATAAGCGCCGCCCGAGATTTTATTGGCAACAATCTGTTGATGGCGGAACTCGCAGACGTTCGCCGTCGTCAGATTAAAATGGTACTCGCGCCCTCAACGTCCACCCACCCGAACCTCCGCCACTCCCTCCCCTCCCTACCCTCCATCCCCTTCATCCCGAACATACACGTACACTCTTCGACATCCGTTCCAATCACACACCAAACACCCAGAACAAGAACGGTTTTCGTCGGCGCCAATTATGCGAAGATTTCGCAACAACATAAGCGTTCCAGGGGCGTAGCGACGGGGGGAGGTATATCGGTATATATACCCCCTCAAAAATCAGGCTACCTTAAAGTTTTTAATGTGTTTTTAAGATTTTCGAAGTTTTTAAAAAAGATGTATACCCCAAATCGCATTATACCCCCAATCAAATTCCTGGCTACGCCCCTGAAGCGTTCGTTGGCGTAACCACGGGGTAGAGGGAGGAACGGGGGACCATATTCTGAGTGGAACCGATCGAGGGATTTGAGCAAATCCGTAGAGAAACAGAAACTTTCTTGCGGGGGGGGGAGAGTAGGGGGACGGGCCGGGGCGGGTAAGAGCATGATCGAATAGAATACCGACCGGTACGTGAGTGTGTGGGAAGAACTCCTTGGTGTTGATCGTCGGTCTTTTTATCCGAACATGTCGATATGCCCCCACAACCCAACCCACCCCTATTCCGAAACCCTGACTACGCCACCGTAGGTGATACTTTATTCTATCGCGTCCAACCCCCCGTGTGCCAATTGTTGGTCTTCGAGAGTTGGATCTGATTAATGGCACGGCGTGGATCGACCGTTTGTGGTTCGATTCTGCCGCGAATAGGCGAAAACTGCGCTCGATTATCTAGCGCCGATTTATCAGAGTGCAAAATAAACGCGGATGTGAAGACAGGATCAGTGTGGAGTCACTTTTGCATCAACTTAATCCGGTCGGTTTGAGCTGATGTTAATAATTACGATTGAGTGCGTTACTTCCCCGGATATACTGTCATTATTCCGGAGCGGAAAGTACTTTTCCGTAGGCCAATTCAAGTTTCCAGACGCATACTCGGTACTCAGTACTGCAGTACACGAGCTGTAGGCTATACACATCAACGTCAGTGGTTGAAATGTAGGTTTTCCAAAAGAAAAATTCCAAGAGGTGAGAATTTTTGAAACCATTGATCTACAGTAGCCTTAGGCATAATTAGAAGTCAGTTACCGAGATCTAGCGGCAGTTTAAAGAAACAATTTTATATTTCAGCCGATTTCAAATTGAAATACTTCAACCAACATCACTAATAACAGAGCGCTACAAAGATTGCAGAATTTTAAATAGCGTAGACCTATTTGATCCTGCGTTGAATTCATAATTTCTATAATGGTTCTTTACAGCAGCAAATTTTACAAGATTTACAATTTGCCAGCATTACTTTTTCACTTGTTTTGTGAAAAAGTCGTGCGTAAAACGCTTCATCTGAAATTTAAGTATCGAAATAATTTTTTGGAGTTTTGACTGAGAGCCCATTGACGGGGTCTTGGAAAAATATTCCCAAGCAAAAAATATCTGCCGTTTCTTGCATTTCATATAGGATATTTTCATATTCGAACAAACCTTTACTCGGATTCTGGCAGATAAACTGCTCTCTCCCAACTTGGCACAAAGGTAGGCACGTCTTACCGTCAACAAAGGGCACTGGTCCGAATACCAGCGCCCTTTCCAGAATGCGCTTGGAACGCGCTATTTATTATTTTCCTCACGTTTCACTTAATTGAGCCACTCTCAGCCGCTAACAGGCTGCCAGCCAACCTTCTAACCGCCCACGTAATGTCCCGAACCAATATCGTTGTCATTCCGGGTGACAGCTGATGACCTGAGACCGCGGTTGTCATACGACGAGGAATATTCCCTTACTTACTTACTGGCGAATATCTTCTTTTTCGCTTTTTTTTGGGGGGGGGAGTTTATCATGACGCTCGTTTACTCCTTGCGAATATTAATTTAACCCCTTAACCGTGTATTTAACTGTAACTCAATGTAAAATGGACTGATATATCCCGGATCCCCAGTTAAGGGGTTAAAAATTCAAACGCGAAATCTTGTTCAGAGTATAAAATATGGAGAAATAATACACAGGATGGGCGCCGATAGGTGGCGCCACTACACTTTGATTTTTGAAAGAAATATTCGAATGGATGCGCTCTTGATGTAGACCTAATGCTTCAAAAGTGTACAAAAATTTCATCCATTTTGACACGTAACATAGCAAGGGTCAAAGTCAAGGGCGCTTTACAAGGAACGTGAAAACGAGATGTTGAATAGGTTACATATTAACCCCTTAACCATGTATTTAACTGTAACTCAATGTAAAATGGACAGTTATATCCGGGGTCCCCAGTTAAGGGGTTAATACAAGCGGTCATGCTCGGAGGAACTGAAGGTACACAAAAACAGGGAAGATCAAACAGATGATGGTTGGATGACATAAAGGAATGGACTGGACTGGACTGTACCTTCAAAGTTCCATACATATGGCCCAAGAAAGAAAAGGAAAACGGGGAAAACGGCGACTAACCTTAACTCTTCTTAATTATATGACCTCTACGATCTACACGACGAGGGGGTGCACTGATGATGACGACGACGACGGCGATGATGATGATGATGATTATTATTATTATCACTGCCTGTTTTCGATGACAGTGTGATAATTAGACAACTGCATTTGACCTATTCTTTGAATTATCACAAACATTCTTCTAGGCCATCGAAAAAAAATCACCCAGCAAAATAGCAGTCTTTTAAAATTAAATGCGCCAGTCTGTGTTATACTATCGAATGCAAGGCCGTTCATTGAAACAGTAGAAACTACCTATCGTCCAATGGATTAATAAGATTGATTTCAGCTATTTAGGTGGCAAGCTGTCTTTCCATAGTGGACGAAAACCGTGATTTTCAAACAGACCTACATGACTTATAGACCTACACATCTGAACTGCATTATAAGAATTTGTAACCAAATGTCCAACACATAATATCACTTAGATTTCAATCTATGCGCTATATAAATTCAAAGCAAAACCGAATAGAAGTTTTGAAAGGAATAGCGATTCGGAGAACAGGTAAGACAATTCTCTCGGACCCTCCTCCCTCCCCCGCCTTTGCAACACGCACGTCGATAAATCCAAGATCCCACTTGTGGGTGTATATATATATATATATATATATATATATATATATATATATATATATATATATATATATCACGAGAAAATCACGACTTGCAGAGCAGGACGTTTTCGTGACACCTTCCTTTCATATGCTAAGAATTTCCTGTTTGGTTGAAACGGTTCGATCACGTGACGCCCGTTCTAATTTGGTCGCCGTGTCTCGGCATGAATGCTTTCGAACGGCGATAGTTAATCGATAGCCGATGAAACGGACGGACGGACGGACGGACGGTTACCGGGGCGGCCGGGCCTCCTGGCTCCGCCCGTCCGTTCGGCGGCGGCGGCGGCGGGCGGCGAGCGCGGACGTTGCATGTCCGCTGTAGTGTTCTGAGCCGCGTCGGATGCTGCGGGAGTTCAGTCGCCAGCCGAGATTGAAGGAGAAACGTCGTCGTCGTCGTCGTCGTCGTGCTGACGATGACGTTGTCGTCGACGTCATTTGTCGCAGACGACGTCGGAAAAAGATCGTCTGCGTATTACTCGCCGCCGAACAAGAAGATGCCGCTGTGAGTAGGCCATTAGGCCAGAGCGTCGTCTGCACGTTTTTTCATGGGCGTAGCCAGGAATTTGATTAGGGGGTAAAGTGTGATTTTGGGGCTATAAATCTTTAAAAACTTTGAAATTCTTGAAAACGCATTAAAATTATTGTGAGGTAGTCTGATTTTGATGGGGTATATATACCGATATACCCCTCCGTCGTTACGCCCCTGCTGGTTTCCTTCTTCTTCTGTCTCCGCTTCTAAAATTCTTCGTAGCCTTTTAGCATTTTAATTAAAAGTTGCGTTTTAATCGACACTCTAGACCACGGCTGTTCATGTACTTGTCAACTTGAGCAATCGAGTCACCGCAGGGCAGAGGAGAGAGAGAGAGAGAGAGAGAGAGAGAGAGAGAGAGAGAGAGAGAGAGAGAGAGCAACATGAGTGACAATAGACAGAAAGAGTCGTTTTGGAGGGTTGAAAATTCACACATCATTTGAGTGACGGATTATTTTCAGAGATTTTTTTTCGATTCTCTTTAACTTTCCAGGGTTTCGACCTGGTCTGCTAGGCTCCACTCGGAAGCGTCGGTGGGTACCACGATGCATGCAGCATAGAAGACGTTACTAAATAAAAATTGGCAAAAAACTGTACAATATGGCTAATCCTAAGCCCAAATTTCAACCTTTTTACCTCTTTGCAATAACGTATAGGCCTAATACATTTACATTTACATCGCAAAAGTTACATAGTTCGGGTGAAAATAGATATAAAGCGGTGTTTGAGAGGCTGAAAATTGTCAGTTACGGTCAATAATGCGATTTTACTGTTCTCATGAGTAAGAAAAGTGTGCCACCGGACTAGATTACGCAAACGGAGAAGTAGCCACTGATATTTCAATGATTTTAACTACTAATCAATAGGCCTAGTCATTTCTACGAAAGGCAAACTCTACGTGCCTTTGATCGTATTGTACAAAATTCCGATCATAGATGTTAGAAGATGTTTACATTTTTAAATTTTACTTTTAACGTTTGTAAAATCTATGATTCTGATCACTCAGTAAACGACATCAGGTTAGATCAGCGGTTCCCAAACTTTTCAATCCGCGTCTCCTTTGCTAAGTCCAGGTTTTCCCAAAGCCTCCCGTGTCAAATTTTAACAAGCGTCCTTGGCGAAACAGCACTTTTTGGGTAATACTAATACTTGGCACCAAAATGAACAAACGTTCTGACAAGCAAAAAGTGCAAATAGCACTTTGTGGGTAAATAGCTAATTGGTACCAAAAGTCTTAATAGGCAAAAACGGAAAATTATAGTTCATTTGTAATAATTCACGGCTTCCCTAGAAGCCTCTGCCAACACTTTGGAAACCACTGGGAGACACCCTAGAGCTGAAGACAACAGCAACATAATTATATAGACCTACTATACCGAATTTGTGCGCATTTTCCGTTTCTATGTTCAGTTTTAGAAATACAGACCTTTTGCCGGAAATAGCGCAACTCATTAATGCCCGAACCGCTCTATTCGGAGCTCCATTAATATGAGTCGGACAACCGGACGTTACGCAAAGAGTCGGTCTGCGATCTGCTTTACGATAGCCTATCTTAGGGGCGACCCGGCGGCGCATAGAACTCGCGGCGAGACTCGGTTATAAATACTGCTATTCAATTACTGGAGTACACTCGAATGAAATCTTATCTAGATGGTCGTAGAAAACTGAACACACGAGCACAAGCGAACGCACAGACGCACACACACACACAGCAGTGGAGTAGCCAAGGGGAGGGGTTGGGGGTTTAACTCCTCTTGGCTGTTCGACCAAAATTTTTATTGCGTATAATATTGTTGTACGGGCTCATATACCTATATACTGTAATTCTATAATATAATTCACTTATTAAAACAAAATAATAGTTGACATTTTTTGCTTGTCAGGATTTTCCGCAGTTGGGAATCATGTGGATGGGAACCAAATCCCAACCCCTTCGAAAAATCCTGGCTACGCCACTGACACGTACAGTTGAAAACCGTCACCAAAGCCCTTTGAGTGAATTAGGCATTACTGAGGGGTCAATAGGTCAATCCCTTGACCTGCCTCTATAGTGGCGATAATGGCCCAATGGTCTAATGCTATTTTGTTACGTAATACAGTATATATGCATATATAAACATTGACTGTTAACCGCACCTAGACATAGAATTCATGAGGTCTCAGTGTTAGTCCCAATGCGTTATCACTGCTGGATGTTGAATATCTTTTTGTTGCTAAGAATTGAACTCTATACTCGGAATATATTAAATCGAAAACCTGCGTGACGTAATTTATGGACGACGCTTTAATTAGGGCGGAGGGGGTCCGAGATCTGTGACAGGTTGTGACAGCGGGGCGGGGAGAAGGGGAGGGGTGGGGGTAAAAGCTGTCAGAAATAGCGTGACGTATATTATGGACGGCCCCAAGGAGCCGGCGTTTTTTCTTGGGACGCGGGGTCGAGTACGGTGCGGCTGTCTGTCCGCCCCATTCCGGCCGCTTCCAGCAGCGTTGGTGTTGGGTGTTGGGAGAATTCCTCTCGTCAGACGCACGCGAGTCTCCTGCACTGGCGACCACTGGCGCCGGTCAGACGCAAACGGAGAAAACAGACGGTGGTCTTTACGGTTCGCGCGGCAAAGAACGCGCCCCCTCTCACGACTAGGCAAGAGACCATGTACTCGGCGCGCGTGCAAGTGGGGACTGTGGTAGGGCGAGGGGGTGTGGGCGCCTCCGTCGCAGACGCAGCACGAATCTGCGCTTTTTATTCATCTGTCATCAGATTGTTAAATAGGAAATCGAATCTACTGGGGACGGAGCGTGGGGGTGGTTTCCGATGGGCGAAATGTGACATTAGCGGCGATTGGGGGGGGGAGAGAAAAAAACAGTTATTGCGACAAATTGACAATAGATCAGCATTAAAGACTGCCTTTGACTAAAGTCCGTTATTAGCCTAGGCCCTAGGGGCTGTCCATTAATTATGTCAACAATTTTTGGGCAATTTTTGACCCCCTCCCCCTTGTCAACATCTGTCAACTTTCAGTTACCCCCCATAATTACGTCAAAGACTTTTGACTCCCCCAGATCAATGACAGGTCCCAATAACAAGGTTAATATTTTTGCGATGATGACCATTTTTCTCTTTTTTGCTCGTCGAGTGTCAAAATGTGATGGTTATGACCTTTTTTGCCATGCTTTTTTCCATTATAATAAGTAGTAGGCCTATTCCATGAAATTTCCTAGTTTGTGATTATTTGTAAAAAGTGAAATTGTTGAGTCAACTTCTCTTGACCCCTCCCCTGTCAACAATTGTCAAAATTTTTCAAACCCCTCCCCCTCTAAATTGTTGACGTAATTAATGGACAGCCCCTATTATTATTATTATTATTATTATTATTATTATTATTATTATTATTATTATTATTATTATTATTATTATTATTATTATTATTATTATTATTACTATTATTATTATTATTATTATTATTATTATTATTATTATTATACGGCATAGACCTATTCGGTTATTGCGTCGACCTCTAGATTAATGGAAATGTCATGACTAACTACAAACCGCTAAATTAAAGAATTTTTCAAAAAACAGCCACTTCAATCGCTAAATAGAAAATCGCATAACGTTTCAAAAAATAAAGAAGAACCAAAAAAGAGGTGATGACTTTCTTTTTGCTCGTCAGAATTTTCGAGCATCAGAAAATCGAAACTCAATCAACAATCAAACATCATTTTCACCGCCCGTCGGGGCCCCTCATATACCGCCGGGGCCCCTCATATACCGTCGGGGCCCCTCACATATCGTCGGGCCCTGTTGAGTTGTCTGTTCCAAAATGCTGGGATTCTAAAATATATTGTACGCAAAATTATATAAAATTATGCTAATTTATTTAATATTGCGTGATACTATAATATTTCATACTATGATACACTGTGCTATGTGATGTCACGCCATGCTATGTTTCATTCAAAGTGCTACTGAAGTCGACTACACTTAATTTTTGCGGCTGTGGCGCAAAAATCTCTGACTGTCCGATTGGAAAACGGTCTCGCATTTATGACATTAAAGTGCCATTAAAGCTGCCATTCGGGTGCTAATCGGTTTGACGCGAAACAACAGCTTCTAAAATTGGGGGAAATGCGACGGGATGGCCGTTTGAACCGTATCTGCCCCCCCCCATTAGTACGTATTTAACGACAGGCGTTATTAGACCGATCACAGCGCAATGCTTGATGCCAAGCAAATGTTCGGCAATAGCAGTTTTTGAAATGAACGGCGTTTCATAGTCACGTGACCGTACGGAAATTTGATTTATTCCAGCGATTGAATACAAAGGAATTAACGACTTAGCCCGATACGGAAAAACAAAATATTAGAACGCATCCAGAACCCCGCACCCCCTCCTCCCCACTATCGTCAGTACAAAGGCTAGCAGAATTATTCATCATCATTAACCGTGGGGCTCAGCGTCCGTTGGTGTATAATGCCATTTCCACAGTTTTCTGCCATTCTTTCCTGTCCGTTGCTCTGTGACTCAGATCCTGTTAACTGCTTCCACGCCATTTTTCAACATCATCACACCATTCCTTGTGTGGTCTTCCTCACCACACACACACACACACACACACACACACACACACACACACACACACACACATTATATAAATGTGCACACATTATATAAATACAGTATATATATATATATATATTATGTGTGTGTGTCTGTGTGTGTGTGTGTGTGTGTGTGTGTTAGAAGTTTATTGTCTGAGGTAGGTTTGCTGGTTTCCAGTAGTAACGCTGTAGAAATCAAATTATAATCAGTGAAACGAAAAGACTTGCTTTCTGTCGCCGCAGAGAGACGCATTGCTGCCTGCATAAGCATGGTTGATGGGCATTGCCGCTGGATATTGAACGACGGAAGCGAATTCTGTAGCCCAGCATTGTCTTATCTGATCCAGGCATCGTCTAGTAATCGCCGAGCAAAAATAAGCCGAATCACGCGGCTGTATTTCCACGCGTTTAATTCGGTCCTCGTATACAGTTATTCGTCTGCGATGATCCGGACAGCGAGAACAACCGAATTTCAAAATGCTTAGAAATAATAAAATGGTGAATCAGATTTTCTGCTTTGAGCTATGAACATCATTATGTCAAACAATATTGAATAACATTCGAATTCCAAAAAAGTAGACCCAGTCGGACTACTTAATCCTATCCAAAAAATATTTAATCTCCAGTCGGGTTTTGGTAACGTTTTCACGTCCACCGGGGTGTGGTCATGGAACGACACCAGATTTGAATTTCTAATCCCCGAAAATCTACTAAGCTTTCTTAAGACCTAATCATTTAGACCACGCCTTATTCGGTCTTCTGCTCTCCGTAAAAAGATGCATTTTTAGCCCCTCCCCCCACGGTTGGCCAGAACATCATTCTAAGACTAAAAACACATCCGTGTTAGTTTTCAAAGCGTTTTTTTCTTCCGCGAAATATTTGAGTCTTTTCTTTATAGGAAATCATTTGAACACAAGAATTTCCAGTTTTCCAAGAAATTAATTGTTACCGGTGACAAAATATTTTAGCAGAATAAATCAATTCGATATCTTTTGTGAAACTTCTGTATGTCGTTCCAGCGAAAGATTGTCTGACACCGTTGGTCGAACGAGTGAGCCTAATGAAACACCTCGAAATATTTTATTGAAGCAGGTGGCGTCCTATATGAAAACGCGAAGAAATATACAGGAATATACGCATAATTGCATTTAACCGGACGCAAGAGCGAATTTTTCTTATCGTTCTTGAAAACCTGGATGTGCATCGTCATGGCGCACTGTTTGAGCACGCTCCGACACAAACCTAGATGGTGAGCTTAGAAACCAATTCAGTGACTTGTTACAATTTTCTCAGAGACCCCAAGCGGTTAGCTTGCAGTGGCGTTGTCAATCTGTCGTAAAAGTTGTGAGGTTCCAGCTGTTGTTGTGCCTAACCCTAACCCTATAACCATTTTACCATTTTAGCATAATTCTTGTTACTTATTAGCTTAATGTTCCAAAATGCCATTTGCTGATAATATCTGCGTGTATTGTCTATCCAGCAAAACAATTTATAATTGCGACAATTTTATCGCAAGTAGAACGATCCGTTCGTTGGATTCGTGGACTTCTTTGCCTACATGTCGGCGTAGCAGAATATTTGTACATGTCAGCGTCTCTTCTGAAAATCGCTCAGAAGCGCTCAACTCTGAAGGCCGAATCGTCGCCCGTTATGTCTCCACGCTGATGATGTCACCGTTTACAATGCCTAACACGCTGATGGGTTGGGCGATTCGCGCATAGTGCAGAGAGAGAGAGAGAGAGAGAGAGAGAGAGAGAGAGAGAGAGAGAGAGAGAGAGAGAGAGAGAGAGAGAAAGAAAGAAAGAAAGAGAGAGAGAGAAAGAAAGAAAGAAAGAAAGAAAGAGGGATGAGAGATATGAATAGGGAGAGGAGTTGGAGAGGGAGAGACAGAGAGAGACAGAGACAGAGATGCAGAGAGTATGAGACGGGGACGGAAGAGACAGAGGGAGGAAACACAGAATGATAGAGACAGAGAGAGACGAAGAGAAAGTAAAATGAAAAGTAAATGTTAAAGAAAGTAACGTTAAAGGTTACACTGGGATACCGAGAAAATTTTGTGTAACGACGATTAATTTATGTAAATGTTACCTAGGAGTAACCTATAGTGTGGCGAAATCAGAAAATAGCAGTGAAAAGAATTAATAATCAATAATAAATAAGCCTGAGGTCCTATAGAAATAATACATAGATGATAATTACCCAAATAGCGTAGAAAAACAAAGAAGCAAGTATTCTGTATATGGCGCAAAACGTTAAGGAAAGGGAGAATTAGGATAGTGAGTTTAGCACACCTTTCTATCGCCGGTTTAGAACTCCTAAAAGCGGTACAGATTTTGAGGCAACGCAATATTAATATATTAAATATAACCCTACTTTTGCTTTTCTGTGTAAACTTACTCTTTGCTTTGTTATGTTGCTTTGTACTTTTGTATATTGTATGTATCCACTATTCCACTTTAAAACAATTTGGGGAGATCAAGAATTTACACAGGCATGGTGTCAACTTTACACAATGTTAATGTAACCCTACTCCTGCTTTCGGGGTAAATTTACTCCAAAATTTGGGGTTAACTTACACCAAGTTTTCCCTGAGGTTACACCAAAGCATGGTGTCAACTTTACACCTGGTTCGCGTTTTGAGTACACCATCGCTTGGTGTAAGGTTACACCAAGCGATGGTGGCAGCTGAATTACCACCAAGTCTTGGTGTAACGTTACACGGAGAGAGAAAGACACACAGAGAAAGAGGCAGACATACAGAGAGGGGAGAGACATAGAGATAAAGAGACAGAGAGAGAGAGAGAGAGAGAGAGAGAGAGAGAGAGAGAGAGAGAGAGAGAGAGAGAGAGAGAGGAGAGACAGATAGAGGGAGATGGAGATGGAGAGAGACAGAGGGAGGATACAAAGAGTGGAAGAGAGAGAGAGATGGAGATGGGGAGACAGATAGACAGACAGACAGACGGATAAAGAAAGAGACAGAGGCAGAGCGAGAGACGTGGTCACGTGGACCTGGAGTGCTGCTGCAAAAGGTGAGCGTCACGAGTCAAGTGCAGTGTCAACCATCGGTTCCTCCGATGTCACTCTTCGGTTCGCCGTCACTCTCCGGAACCGACCCCGGTGACGTTATTAGTATTTGCGTGTGGGAGGGATGGAGGTAGGGCGGAGAGGGGGAGGGTACGTTGCTCGGTGTCTGCAGGTGCACGCGAGAGATGCATTTGCGACTCGGCCCTCTGGTGACCGAAACACCAACGAGTTAAATAATTAATAGTTACGACGACGACGACGACGACTGAAAAATTCTTTTTCGGCGAATCTGCGGTTTATCCTTGGAGCGGGTGTCGGTCGGGCGCTGTGCTGCTGTTTCTCCTCCTCCTCCTCCTCTGAAGGCCGCTTGACCCGCCGCCTTCGTCGCCCCGCCGGTCCCCGATTTCTTCGCCTCCGTCGCTCTTCGCCGCGCGCTTCTCTATCGCTTCGTTAATCTAAACGTCTACTGCAGACCTGGCCATGGGTTGGGTTAACCCATGGATTGTGTTGGATTGGTTTGGGTTGGGTCACGCCTTTCTATATTTATGGTGGTTTGGGTTGGGTTGGGTCAGAAAATAAGTCATGGCTTAAGAAATTGTAATGTATTACGGCAGTGATGGGTGGGTAATTGAATTTCTAATTATAATTAATTAGCTAATGAATTAGCTATCTGTCTAATTTTAATCAATTACTTCAAAAAATTTGCTAATTCTAATTCTAATGAATAGCTTGCCAATTGTAATTGAAAATAACAATTAGTTACCTAATTAGCACACCTGCTTGTGTCAAGTGCTTTGGGGAACCACGATTCAAACTCAAGTGGATAGAGAGTGCTGAGGAAGGATATTTTGTTCAAGGACAAATTAAATGTCAAGTAAATTCAGTCTCAAAGCAGATAAACAATACACCTTTGACACCGGCTATGGACAATGACAAATCAGTCACACCTCAAATTAAGTCCCATAACGATCTACTTCGATATATGGAAGAAACTTTACTGAAATCAACAGAAACTGAAGAGCTCCAAAGTTACTTATATACTCCAACCAATATGAACATTAATTGTATTTCTTTTTGGGAGGACCATAAATTGAACTTTCCCTGTTTATACCAGCTACATTTGCAGCATCATATTGTACCGGCCACATCTGCTGCTATTGAAAGATCATTTAGTGCAGCTGGATTTATTCTTAATGATAGGAGAAATCGATTAGATGATACTTTGTTTGAGTCACTTTTACTTGCAAAATGCAATTATGATATAATCTAGATTACGGAGGATGAAATTAATTGTTGTCGTTACATTAAACTGCATGGCAATTTTTATTACTGCATTTCTAATTGCTAATTCTAATTAAATTAGAAGGTGTCTAATTATAATTATAATTAATTAGTTGTGTAATTTTGCTAATTCTAATTCTAATTGTAAAATGTTAATTCTAATTCTAATTAATTAGATAAAAAAGGCAATTACACATCACTGTATTACGGTGGTTTGGGTTGGGTCAAGTAACCCTATTGCCGGCATGGGTTGGGCTGGGTTGGGTTGGAGATTTGATGGGTTGGGTTCTAATAAAATGGACCCATGGCCATTTCTGGTCTACTGTATCCTATAATGGGTCGCGTCTGCATAGATGTAAGAGAGATACATGCAGAAAGACATGGAAATACAGGCGGATAGACTGACAGACGGAGACAGAGACGGCGAAAGAGACAGAGACAGAGAGCTGAGGAGGGAGTGGGAGACAGATGCACAGAGACAGAGAGAGACAAAAAGAGGAAAAGAGACCAGAGAAACAGATAGAGAGGAAAGATACCCATAGACATAGAGAGACCGAATGAGGCGGAGGGAGAGGAGAGAGAGACAGATGTACAGAGACAGAGAGGAAGAAAATGGAGATAAAAAACTAATGCACAGAGAAACAGACAAACGAAGAAAAAAAGAGATAGGGATATATATATATATATATATATATATATATATATATATATTTTGGTATATATTTAGGGATATATATAAAGAGAGAGAGAGAGAGAGAGAGAGAGAGAGAGAGAGAGACATGAAATGAAGATGAATGCGCTCAAAAGTGAATGAATGAATGAATGAATGAGAAAGGAAGTGATGAATTAATGAAGAAGCAGGCGAATGTGAATCAACGTAAGTTGCGTTAGTCTAACGAATGAGAGAGTGGGATGTGTCGTTTGCACTGACGTCTTCGTTTCTTCTTTCTTCTTCTTTTCTTCTTCTTCTTCTTTCGTCTGACGATCTTATGGCATCAATATTTATCGTTTATTTAGCGCTCTTTTTCTTTCGCAAAGACACAGCGTCGTCGAACGGCGGCGGATTTGGTGACTGCGACAAATAACATGAGCAACCAAGAACACACATAAACACACACGCACACACAACACGCACACACACAAACACACACACATAAACGCTATCAAAGTTTATTGCGGCAAATGAGATCTCTGTTCTGTAAGACGTTCTTCGCATCTTCAGTGATGTAACAATTTCTCCACAATTTCTCCAAGAGAGAGAGAGAAGGAGATGGAGAAAGATCCACAGAGACAAGAGACAGAGGGAGAGAGTATTGCACTTATTGTAGGCCTATTCTGGCAGATTTCTACAGATTTTGATTCACAGATTTCGCAGTCAGGCATTGAAAATAACCATGGAAACAGAATTTAGACTAAGGCTATTAATAGTGAAATGTTGCGATATAGGACCCTCTTTATTACTCGGTAATTCTAAAAATAAATTAGAAATGGATAGCCCGTCGAAATCTAAGAGGAACGTACTCACTATGCAAGGTAATGGGTTAGCTATAATTTTATCAAAGCGATATTAATATGAAATTAATAATAATAGCAATGATGATAATGACGATGATGATGATGATAATAATAATAATAATAATAATAATAATAATAATAATAATAATAATAGTTAATAAGTTAATAAGTTAATAAGATATAATTATTTAAAAGTAGAGGAATCATTTTGATCTTATTCCATAGGAAAAACAAACAGATACTAATGACTGAATAGTATCAGGAATATTATAAATGAAAGAATATTCTATGAATATGATTGAAAACGAACCACATGAGAGATATGTAAAGAATAATTCTGAATTTAATCGTCTTCTTAGATTATTTTAATTGACGTTAAAATACCGCAATTAATTTAATTCTTGAATTTCACGTAATGTATTCGAAAGACAAAATCTGGTGAAATGATTGCTGATGAGCAGATTCTAGACATGTGTGGGTGTGGGGTGTGGGTAGGGGGGGGGGTGGGTGGGGGTGGGGGGGGGGTGAGTTTTGAGAGAACAGAGAAAGTTTCGTCTGTTTATTAACCAAATTCTATAACAGTGCCATAGACTTGGTAAGACAAAATTGCTAGATCGTTGGTTTGCAGTCGATAGCTGTGTAAGGGAAGAATCAATAATTATTATAATATAAGAATGGCAAAGATCATCCTTCTCCATTATTTGCTTCGTTTTCTTCTTCTTTCTTTCGTTCGCGAGCAATAATTTGCATTGGACGCCGGCGCTTCTACTGGCGACATCTTTACCGTGGGACATTTTCCCACTGCGCTGCGATTTCGAGGCGGACATAGCCTACATGGGTGCCAAGTCCTCTAGGGTTCTCAATCAGAAGCACATGATAGGCGTCTCTCGGCGAATCTACGATAACTAATGCGCCCTCACGCAGTTTGCCAAAGGTCCGCCGTCTTCGTATTTGTATTTTCTTTTTGTTCCCCGAAGAAGACATGCCGTCTGTCTGTTTCTATCTGTGCTTGTATGCCTTCGTGTCCTGTCCGTTGCGGTGTCCACTTCGCCTGCCACACACAGAGATACTTACTTTCAAAGCGATTAAGAACGCCACGGCGCGTTCTTTGCTCGGAGAATTCGCGCAGATGTCGCCGTCCCATCGGTCGATTCCACTGCCTGTTTGTTGTCTCGAAAGACTCGAGCGGGTTCGCTATCTTCCAAACACGCTTCTGACACGTTCAATAAGATTGCGTAGCACCTTCCAACAAAGATTTTCATTCGATATAGAATTATCTTTCCAAGTCGCTGTGACCAGGGCCGCCGAGAGAAAACTTTAATATAATATTATTCGAGGTTATAATAGTAGCTTTTGAAAATTTCATATCTAAATACAAAGGGAAACAGCAAAAATATGCGACCCTCCGTATGTTTATAAAAATTTATAACGGCCTCTGGAAAGAGGTCTATATTGTATTATAAAGCTTAGATTTTTATAACGTCGTGAGATTATTTTAAAATCTTATCGACCCATTAACTGCTGTATATTTTGCCGTTTTCTCTGCCAATAGAAGATAAATATCTTTATATTTAGAGAATTAATATTTATCTGGGCAAATTTTTAACATTTCTACGACAAACGGACATAACAGCCACAGATTTTTGAATGAAAGTTCGCCAAGGAACCATCGAGACTGAAAATGTGAAATAATATTAATCCTTGTGTAAATTCAACTTTTTGGACAATCATTGATGAGTTGGACCCAACTAGTAAGATGAACTGAAAGTAGCATTTATACACATGGGCCTCCACACATTGGGGCAAGAGCGGGCATTTTCCTCCTGGAAAATGGAAATATATTTTGTAACTAACAAATAATATTTTGTCTTTTAATATTTTCATGCCCCTTGAAAAATATCTGTGGACCCACATGTTTAAACCCTACCTGGACACAGTGTTTAATCTAGGCCGTTTCGGGAAGAAATCGCCCTTTTTCCCCGGAAATTTGAAATTCATCCCTGGAAATTTGGGCATACTACATGGACTAACAGCAACCCCTAGCAGAATTTCTCCCGGCTTTGTTAGTTTTCTCCCCCGGCTTTGTCAGTTTTCCCCCGGAGTCCAGGTGTCTAGATTAAACACTGCCTGGACATTTGCAAGTGTTCAATTTCCGATTCGAGGCGTCCTAAAACAGGGATGACAGGGAAGGGAAGGGTATATTCTATGACAGGGAATTCTACGTTGGAAGCGTCTGTGATGATAAAAAAGCAGCCGTGAATCGTTTAGGACTTTTTGTGTAGACGGGAAGCGAAAATATTTCAGCTCCATCTGGACTGAAGAACCCAGCTCAGCCGCGCTGTTTTGTATTTCCATTGGATTTCCTTCGCACAAAGGACTCAATAAGCGACTGAAAAGAACTGCGAAATCTGGACTTTCTCTCGACGACGCTGTCAGTTTCATAAGAGCCTCGGATCATAATATAGACGCCGGAATAATTATTGCGAACGAAATAACTCTATACGGAGTCTCAAGTTACAGCTATAGCTGTCTGTCTTTTCACATTTTTCCGATTGAAATAGGAGATTGAATTCAACGAAAACGATTTTTCAATTTTGACCATTTGCGATTTCAAACTAATAGAGCAACTGAACGTTTGAAGCAAAGTCAATATACTCAATCAGAAATATGGCCATGGGTGCATTTTTAAAAACTGAACCCAACCCATCGTAATTCAGACCCAACCCACGAAAGCAATGGGGTTACTAGACCCAACCCACCGTAATGCATTGCAATTTCTTAAGCCAGTTATTGATCGTTGAAAATTAATCAATAAAATAGGTTCTATGACATAGTGTCATATAGTTAATGACATTTGGTGATTGTCGTAAATAATTAAGCGTAGCGAGTAGTTAGTTAAGATAGTCAGTTAAGAAGTGAGGCACTTATAAAGACCATTAAATGAATAGTGGTAAAAAATGACTTGTTTTCTTAGCCACCCCATAAGAAACATGGAAATTTCTGACCCAACCCAACCCAAACCATGGTTGGACCCAACCCATGTTCATTGCCTCTATGCAGTAAGTCTGCATTCAACTATATACAATAATTATCAGTTAATATGAGTTCGACTCAGTGGCGGCTCCAGGATTTGGCAAGTGGGGTGCCGTTGGGGTGGCAACTTCTAATCATGGGGGCCAACCATTTGTTGTTAGGTATGTAGTATTAAGTACAGGATCCCAACAGGGAGGGCCACTGGGGGCAGACACTCAATAGGGGGCACGGGCCCCCTGGACCCCCTGTGGAGAGTGGAGACCCACTGTGTTGAAGACCTATAATGAACCAGATATCTTAATACGCGGCTCTTCCCTCGATCGCCCTACTAGTCATTCCGCAAGATATTCGGCAGGACTTTCATAATAATATGTTTCATTTATAGTTGACGTCCCTCGTTCTCGTACAGTCATTGGCGTTAGTGTGTAGTATGAAATGGCTGTGTTTTGCTCTATTTCGAACACTGTAGATCGAAATTGAGAATGATATTGTTGGTTATTCTTGCAAAGGTTAAAGCAATGAATTTGGGGCAAGAGGAAAATGTAAATTTTGCGGGAAAATTTCTTCAAATCGATTAGATTTTTGCATATTTAGGTCCTATACACACTCTATTCAACAAGCCTTCAATTGGCTTCTCTCACACAACTTGTTTTTGATGTCTATAAACCCCGTTGTAGCAGTGGCGGCTCCAGGATTTGGCAAGTGGGAGCCGTTGTGGTGGCAACTTCTAATCATGGGGGCAACCATTTGTTGTTAGGTATGTAGTATTAAGTATAGGGTCCCAACAGGGGGCACTGGGGAGGGAGACACTCAATAGAGAGGCACGGGCCCTCCGGGTCCCCCTGTGGAGCCGCCATGCACTGGTTCGACTTTACCAGATTCTTACTAGATCTGCACCAAATTAGCAAGCGTTATACATAAATAGATAAATAAATTATATATAATTAAGATTTTATTTGCTTATTTAATTGACCGCTTCAAAAGTGCCACAGAACTTTTGAAGCGGTCAAATTTTCTACAGAACTTTAGCTAAAAGAAAATTGAACGAGCGCAGACTTTCAGAGCTAATCTTCACATTGCACTAACAACTAAAAAGACTACGGAAATAGTCAGTCAGTCAGTCTGTCTGTCTGTCTCTGTCCGTCTTGTCTGTCTGTCTGTCCATTCGTCACGTGGTATGATTAAAAGCCCTGGTCGTGAACGACCATTTTCCGACCAAGTGAACATTACGAGACAGAAAAGAGCGCGCCTTCCGCGTAATTAGATTGCGCCAATCAATTTCAAGACCACGCTTAACGTGACACGTACCTACCGACGCACCACTTTCGCCCCATAAACATACGCTGCCCGTTCTTACTCGATTACATCATGACATTGTGAATATAATATACAGCACTGCGCTTTTGTTTACTTGTATAATAGGCTATTATTATTTCTTGGGCCGGCGGCACATGTCAGTCGGCACGGGGTGGACGTTAGAACGGTACGTGCAACGTGCCAAGTTTTGCTGTGCCTTGATATGTTAGCAGCGAAACACTATAAGCGGTGAAACTAGTTATTAGTAGCTGTCTATCAAGAAGATCCGCTTTAATAAGCACCTGACAAAGCAGCTGCACACAACTATCGAAACACGTACAACAGAGGCGGTTGGTCACAAAAAACCCGGACAGGAGATAAAGGGTGTAAGAGTGACGGAAAAGTACTGGAAGAAAAACTAATTAATGCGTCTTAAACTTCAACTAGCGCCAAATATGAATTCACGAGATGTTACATCAAATTGCATTCTTATTCTTTAAAAGGCTAAATATCAGAGTGTAAATTTCTGGGAAAGATCCGTAACCCACGGGAATCCTATGCTCTGGAAATCGCTACCTAAGAACTGTGACCAATGAGACCACATAGATTTATTTGTCAAAAAAAACTTAAAGTGCACCTGTTTTAGATCTCTTACAAATGCAATGTGTAAAGCGCTTGTGCCTTAAGCCTCTGACTTTGTTATTGCCATATATAAATTGTCGTATAAACTAGACTAGACTGAACTAGACTAAACTAAATATGAAAACGATGGATTTGTGAATTGTTTCAATGCGTCAAAATTTTCCATTTCGATTTTCTACAATCAATGGTTCTGAAGCAAGGAACGAAACGGCGTGCAGAAGAACAGAGAAGGACAAATAAGGGCACAGGAGGACACAGGAGGAATAGGAGTAAGCATACACAGGACAGGAGTTGCTGACGAGGTTTGAAGGCGCTAGTTCTAATGGCGTATCGTCTTGGGGAAGCAAAGTGACGAGGTCTGACAATAACCTTATAAACCACAAAAATGCCGAGCAAACATATGAAACCGCCCAACACATCGGCAGCGAAGCGTTATATAGCGCTACAACGACGAAAATTAAATGAGGAACAGAACTGAGAGGGGGAGGGAGGGAGAGAGAGGGGAAGAGGACGAGAGCGAACTAACAAGTCGCACTGCAATGGGTTCCATTCACTTTAGAATAGCATTATATGGGCCGAGCGAAGACCGCTGATACAGTAAAAGCTGACGGTACAGAGAGAAAAGAGAGAGAGAGAGGCAGGCAGACAGACAGACAGACAGACAGACACAAAACAGACACAGACAGACAAGCAGACAGAGAACGAGGCAAACAGACATACAGACAGGCAGACAGAGAGACAGAGACAAAGAATCGGAGAGTCAGAGATGAGAGACTGGCAGAGACTGAGAGAGAGAGATACAGAGACAAAGACTGAAACTGAGAGACAGAGAAACAAAGAAAGAAACAGAGAGACTGAGAGACTGAGACATACAGAGAAATTGAGAGAGAGAGAGATAGAGACAGAGACGGAGACAGAGAGAGAAACTCCGAGCAACAGAATTCGTCTGTAGCGACGAAGAGAAGAAGAAGAAGCCGTTGCAGTTCGTTCCCATAATAGAATAAAGCATGAATAATTATATGGCGCCAAGTCTCATTTGAGAAAGAACGAGCAGAGAGACATAATGGTCAGCACGGTCCACTGACGAAGATATATTGGCTACTGACCGCTACTCTACGCATTCCGTGGAGAGGGAGCAGCAGAGGAGAAAGAGACGAGGTGGTGATGGTGGTGGTGGTGGAACGCAGGAGCGGGTCAGGATGGCGGTATGAGAACGAGGAAGAATGGAATAGGAATGCTAAAGTATGGGCATGGTAAAGTACTGGAATGGTAAACAAACTACAGTAGAACTTCGTTATGACGTGTTCGATTATAGCGTATAGGCGTACTCGGCTGTAAAGTACCGCAATGTGATGCGCTACAGTATTGGATGGCATTGGACATAGCGTACCTCGGACATAACGTACTGAATTTTTACATACCCACTAAATACGTTAAAGCGAAGTTCTATCGTACGAGGTTCACCATCGATGCAAGACTTATTCATTAAGAAGAGCAACACTTCAGATCAAATTATATTATATTATTCAAGGTAAAGTAATCATGGAATGTAATAATCGTTCTGGTTTTGATAGTTTTGATAGTATAAGGGACATTGAATAAATGTGTAAGTTTGCTAAATATGTAAGTTATAATTTATGCCTGTGTAAAAGTTTCGCTCTTTACGGTTTCGTAGTTCTGTTTGCGTTGTGTTGCCTTCTGTTTGTGATCTGTTTCTCATCTGTGTTTTGCTGCAGGTTAGTGCGAACTAAATAAATAAATAAATAAATAAATAAATAAAAATCTATATAGTAAAGGACTAACCGTATATAGTGCCTCTTATATTTTACTACTCAGAGTCGCTCCCGGCTTTAGAGTTGCTTGATAAGAAAATGAGACTTCGGTTTTGGCAATGAACTGAGTGCGGGAGTGAGAGGTGAGGGGCGAGTAGAGAGAGAGAGAGAGAGAGAGAATTAAGTGCTTAAATCAATTGTGCAAATGTTCCCTGTCGCTAATTTGCAGGCGATTTTGTCAGCGTTTTTACTCATACTGTATAAAGGTCAAGAATACTGTGTGTTGCTCGATGTAAGAAATAAAGTAAGCTGCATTCAGAAGGATTCGTTCAAGAAAGAGAGAACGATATATTTGCCATTAATTTTAAGTCGACTTTTGGACATAAGAAAAGCCGCGAAGAGAGGAAAATTGATATCAAACACCTCAGTGTACCTGTAATATACCTGTACCTGTAATGCATATTACCTGTAATCTCGAATTCTTCGCGGAAATGCTGTTCCAAGACCTCCGAACACCTGGAAACTCTTGAACATGCATTCCTGGTTTAAGTTCCTCGAGTTACTCGGATGAGGAGAGGTGGGCGCAGGTAAAGTGAAGTTTTGCACTCCGGAGTGAGGTACTTGAGGCAATTATTCAATTAATTATGTGCAATTCTAGATCTATCATAAAATAAGAAATAATTTCAAAAGAAATCGTCTAAAGAAGGAGAATGAACAGACAGTTAGAGGAATACATTTGCTTATTTTCTTTACTACTAGAAATTTGCATGAAGTTGGGGAAATGTTGTTTCCAATTCAATTCAATTCAAAATTCACTTTCTGAGGCAATGACATCGAATAGAACGAAACGAATGGAGAGTCATAGAAAATAGAAAAAATTCTCTATTACGCGACAATTTACACAGTTTACAGCAACAGCAACATTTGCGCCCACTCAGTGGCGTTGTCAATCTGTGGTAAAAGTTGTGAGGTCCACCTGTTGTACCAAACCCTATAACTCTTTTAGCATAATTCTTATTACTTATTAATGTTCCAAAATACCATTTGTTGATAATATACACGTGTATCCACGTGCGCCTATCCAGCACAACAATTAATTTTTAATGGGGATCGGATATATCGGTCCATTTTAGATTTATTCAGTTAAATACACGGTTGAGGGTCCATAATCGTATGGACCCTCAACATAATTTCAGATTTTCATTCATTCAGATTTTTGTTAGGGTCCGGGCCCCAGGGATTGACGCCTATTCGCCCACTTCTACACCCCCCCCCGAATTTTACGCTGTCTAAACTGACCGGATCAAAGCTGTAACAAAGATAGTCAATGACTAACAGCCAGGCAGTCACGCAGGATGATTACATTGTCCAACGAATTGTTCTTCTCGATGAAATATAGTGCGATGTCATCGCCTTGATATGAAGTTTATTAGCATCGAACAGCGCGAGTTGCAGTCGCCGGATGATGTATCGATGCCAGTAATTAGAAAATTATTTCACACAATGGACACATTTTGAACAAAATTTCCACACAGAGCAGATCCGCTTAATTAATTGCATTTCTGTCAAATTCTTCTCCGGCCGGATTTATTTGTACAGAACGTTAAGGCTGATTTTGAGTTCAAAATTTTAGTAAAGAGGCCAACAATATT